>BGPT01000578.1:228297-280437 GCA_003297045.1 Symbiodinium sp. clade C Y103 | reverse complement strand
ATCTTCAATGAATGTAGAAGTTTTACGGGGGTGGGAATGGAAAACCTCTACGCTGCAACGCCTGGGCAAAGCCCAGGCGTTGCGCGTATATATACACACATGTATATATAGGCTTGTCCCGGGCCTTGGAACTACCTACAACAAAGTGGGATGTTAACGTTCCTTGAACTTGCTGAAGCAGTTGATGCTACGCACACGCAGGGTGGGGGNGGCTTGTCCCGGGCCTTGGAACTACCTACAACAAAGTGGGATGTTAACGTTCCTTGAACTTGCTGAAGCAGTTGATGCTACGCACACGCAGGGTGGGGGTGGGGTGGGGTGGGATGTTAACGTTCCTTGAACTTGCAGAAGCAGAAGCAGATGATGATGATGATGATGATGATGATGATGATGATTGATGCTGAGAAAATTCCGCGACAAAATTTCGTCACGGAATCAGTAGTTTAAACCCAGCTAATNATGATGATGATGATGATGATGATGATTGATGCTGAGAAAATTCCGCGACAAAATTTCGTCACGGAATCAGTAGTTTAAACCCAGCTAATTCGAGTTTCGTCAGTTCCAAGGCCAGGGACGAGGCTATATATACATATGTATATGTATATTGGGATTGTTGGGATATGGTTATGGTTATGATGTGGATAGGATGTGGCTATGGGATGGGACTGTTCGTATATCTATTGAGATGTGATATGCTTATAGCTATTGAGATGATCTGATTTGTATACCCATGAAATCCCATGATAAAGATTCCCATTATGGGATGGGGTTGAACATTCAACACATTGGGATTGCTGGGAATATAGGAGCACCGTTCAAAGGTCATTATTGTAGGATTATCATAATATGATGGTTGGGTGTTGGACCATGATATGGTTATACTTATCGGTGAAGAAAGTAATGATCTATGTGGATAGGATGTGGTGATGATGTGGATGGGATTTTCATCATTATATATTGTGATATGTTATGATATGGTTTATTATGGTTTATCATGTGGATACATAGGGATTTATGTACCCTTGATAAAGATTCCCATTGTGGGATGGGGGTGAAGATTAAACATATTGGGTGATTGGGGATATGATATGACATGGTTTTGATATGGTTATGAAAATATGGTTTAGATGTGCTTATGATATGGCTATGATACGGTCAGTATCCCTCCCAATGGTCAAACTAATTGATTATAACCATCAAGACAACCTTTCATTTAGGGATTTATATATATATATATATACCGTATGTGTATATATATATATACACACATTTAACCAACTAGAACCAAGAGTTGGATTAGGTTAGCCCATTCTTTGGGCGATGGGTTGAAGGAATGGGTGCAAGATGGTGCCCCAGTCGTAAGTTGCTTTGTAATCCCATTTAAGTATGGCAATACCATGTTAGAACACCACAAATTCTAGTGAACTGGTCTTTACCGACTCAACTATTGGGCACCACCTGGATCAAACCATCCAAATTGCGTGTTACAGTAATGTTAAATGTTTAGTTAGTTCAGATCATTTCTGTATAGGATGGGGTATAGCGGATAGTGGATGGGGATGAGATGTCTTTTGGTTGAAGATTATATGGAACAATAGTTTTTCCCTGTCATGGTAATGTTGTTCATGATCTGGACCTCCTTTCCCCTGGTGCCACATCTCTGCACAATTGACCTGCTTCTCTAAGGTTATGTTACTTTGCTTGCTTAAGGGAATATTGCACTCTTTGAAGTCTATGGTTCCTTCTCATTTTAAAGAAGTATTGCGCACAGTTATGCCACATTTTCTTCAAGGAATACTATACCCATACTCTTTCAAAGTGCTGTGCATAGAATTTCACAGTCACTCATGAACTGCAGTTTTCCTTTGAGAAAGAATTCAAAAAAATCGAAAAGAACGTCATACAATCGCGTGCCACACAATTCTTTTATTTTGCAGAAGTGCCCCACAAAAGTCAGAGTATGACGACGTTGTTTTCTTGAAACCAGTATTCACTCCCAGCTGGTGATGTATTCAGGAAACTCGGTGTCAAAGTGGGTGAAGGAGGACGTGCGCCCAGCGATGAAGACTGGGAAACTTGGCGCGAAGAGGGACCTGGGTCTGGAGGATGATCTTCATTTTTTTTTGAGGCCTCCAACGTCTCCAAAACCGAACCGTTTACCAAAACAAAAAGATCAAAAAGGAGTTCTAACCGAAGAAACTGTCTGGTGGTTAGGAAAGAGCGGTACAAAGCCATGGGTATCCATATTCCCTATTATTCCCTACCAAATGGGGAGCGGAGCGGAGGAGCTACAAATAGAGTTTCCCAACGACGTGATAGTGAACAAAGTTGATTTTGACCTCCAAATCGTGGCATTTGATTTTAACCAAGCGTAGTTTAACCCAAAAAAGGAGGGACTTGCACTTGCACCTTTCAAAATGACACCAGTGAACTGTTTTGCCAACAGGACAAGGATTCTACGATAGTATACATATATACAGTAGATACATGATGATATATGTGTACAATCTACAACATGTTATTTATATAATGTATGTTGCGCCAAAAAATAAGGATAATATTCAACTAATAATCATAGGCTGGGCACTGGTTAGGAACCATAGCTTTTTCATCCATGATCCCTGACCTGGTTATATGATCCTGAATCGCCAACATTTCTAGGGCCAAATGGCGAGAAACCATTGGCATTTTTCCAACAATTTCCCAACAGCCAGGACCACATTTGAAATGTTCCCACATATATTCACATATTAATTTGATATATATATACACATACATAGCAACATCTTGTTGCAATCTTTTCCTGCATTTGCCAGCTGTGTCTTACTTTTTTCCCATCTTTGTTCCAGGTTCTCCCATTTCTCTCCAAATTCTTGCACATTATTGGCTTTTAGCAGGGGACGAGCGGGGTTGCCAGAGTTCATTTTGTATTACGCAACTCAGGGACCAGACTTGGACACGGTGGGCAGATTCTTGCCCTTTTGTAATTTTTTTTCCAGGTCTTCCCATTTCTTTCCAAGGATTCTCTCAGTTTTCTTGTGGGTGTCATAATTTTCTCCAATTGTTCCTAGGCTTTCTCACCTTGTCCCAGGTCTTCCAAGTTTTCCACCGGTTTTCCCCCTGGTTTTCTGCTGGGGAAAGCACCTCCAGGATAGGGCGCTGCAACGCTGCCTGGCATCGCTGGAGGAGTTCCAACGAAACGCCCGAGGAGCCAAGGAGCGAATGATGCAGGAGGGAGGCGTCCAGCTGCTTGGCGACGAAGTGGATGGAGACCTCGAAATTCCATGAACTTTACCATGGAGCAGTGTTCAGACCCCCCCGTTGGTTGATGATTTGTTTGGGGATGATACTACCTTTCATATATATATATATATATTAATATATATATATATATGTATATATATATGGGATTTATCATAATCCATGAACCGGGAATCCTGTTCTTACACAACCAGCAAAAAGGAATGACTGAGGGATTTTGAACACTGCTCACTTGATGGTAGATATACTATTCATGGCTATACAGGACAGGGATATTTTTCTGAAGATATTATACCATATACAGCAGGAACTATATAGACATGTCTACAGGAACTGACTATGGATATATATATATATATATGTATATATATATATATATGTATAGTCACCAAAGCTAGGCTTAAGTTGTATCACCGCTGTGACCATGGATCCCTCACATGCAGAGGAGTCTTTACAAAACTTGCGCTGTGCTGAGACCTGTGTTCAAGTGCAGAAACGGTGAGGAGCATGACCAGGCAGCATCCAGGCGTTGCAGGCAGATATTGCCCAGAAGATCCCAGAAGGAGCGATGGGAAACCGCGGCAGGTGCTTTTTGTGAAGGAATGATGGTGGAACGTACCGAAGTCGTACCAACCAGCGTCCTGAACTACTTCGGAGCCGAATCCATGTAGCGATTCACGACCGCTCGAAGCCATGAACCGTTTCCAGAGCAGAATGAAATGTAACGTGGTATATGTGATGGAGCAGGAAGAACACCAAGAGGGGGGCACTTCGTTGTACCAAGCCACACTGACGGTTGGCAGAAGGACGGGAAACTTGCGAAGAAGCAGGCCGCTCGGTCTTGTCTAGAGTCCGAGGCGATCAAGGACCTAGCTGAAGCACCAGCCTCAAAGAGAGATCAGAACAAGAAACAGTTTGTCAGTAAGAAGCGCAAAGAGGCCGGAAGGGCTCAGAGGCCAAAGGATGGCCGTGAAGGTGGAGCGTGAACATCCTTTTGATCGCTACGGTCTTTGTCCTTTTGATCAAGAAGCTAGATGGCTTGTGATTTTACTGCTAGGGGTATTCTGTCTGGCTAGATAGGTCATCCAGCATCTGTCTCTTGTGGCATGATGTGTCATTTCTTTTGATCGTCTACGTGAATCCTTTGGTTTCACACCCTACTTGACACAGTGCGCAGGCCAGCTTACGTATTTTTGTTGCTGGCAAGGAGTGTTTGCGCGCATACACATTGAACTATCTGGTGCTCATTACATGCCAGTGCCTTCCAGGCAATGACCCCTAAAACAAAGAAAGTGACCGGGGCCGAAGTGCTGGCGGAGATGGTGCTTCTCAAAGAGGCCTGTGGCGCCGCCTCGTGAACATAGGCCCCGGCAATGTACGCATGAACATATATTCATGTATACATTTATATAATATTTAAACAACATATATACATATTAACACCTACGCTCTGGCAATCTAACACCTTGCCATGGCTACATGGCCAAAGACACTTCATAGGTAGACGGCTTGCTTTCATGGGTCATTTGTTATCGATTGCTTCCATCCCAAAAACCAACAGTTTGACCCTGAACATCTTCAATTCTTAGAGGTAGTCTTCTAACTCCCAATGTGGATTTATGTTAGTTTGGGGTATGGCAATTTTCCATAGATGTTCGGGGGATGAGCATTCATAAAATCCCGCTTATTTTTGTGGTGAACTACAAGGTATCAAGGGTTTGGACCCGTAACCAGAAATTGTTTTATGAACGAAAAAAGGGATTAACCAATCCATCAAACAAATAAACACACATTCATACATATATATATATATATATATCTATGTAAAAGTACCAAGGGTTGTCTACTATTCTGGGCCATGAGGATCCTGGCAGTTTGTTTCCATGATTTTGCCTGAAATCCATCGGAAACGGGGATTTTTCCATGGAAAATGTCTATTTTTTTTGAGGGATATCATTGCGACCAAGGATGGCATGCCAAATCATCGAAGACGTGATGCTGAGCTGATCCAAACCGCAGGATTTTTTTTCCGAAAGCAAAACCCTCTGGAATTGGACGGTTTGCGAAGTGGAACAGATGGGTGATTCAGTTTGATGATTTACCGTTCTTAAAATTAAAAACTGGTGATTGTCCAGTTTGCAAACTGCTAGTCACTAAAAGAGGGCACCCTGCAGTAAACTAACATGGCTATGGAAAAGTCACCATTGCCAGATCATTTCCAAGGCAAAACCATGAATTCCGTAGCTATGTTACTTTGCTGGAGGGTAGTTGATCCATACTTGAAAGTTAGCAGCATAGGTTGCCATTGAGATAAGGTCCGGACCCGATCCAAGGGGATTGGTTGACCAGTCCACGAATGTGGGTTGGGGTCCGAAAAATCTTGACCCACACCATGCTTATGAGCTGGGTCTGGCCCAAATTCTTTGGACCGAAATGGTTTGTGTCTTTCGGGATTTTTGACATGTTTTATTTTTTCCCATTTTTTCTTCAACATCCTTTCCAGATTGAAGTCATCCTTTCCGCCTGTTCACGCAATGTTGCGATGGTTTCATTTTTTTAAACGGCGGCGACTCGTCTCTACGAGGATCCTCAGAAACCCTGATGAAAATGGGGCGGTAACAAGTCACTGGGTGCCAGCAGTTGACCATTTCATAATTTCATGACATATCATGCCATATCATGCCCACTTTTTCACTGCCACCTTAGGTCTAGCTTTTCAGGAGGTCAATTCCAGCCGTAAGGATTGGTAACCTTTGAGTTTCCCACTTATCCTCACTACTTGTATCTTGGTATTCCACAACCCCTCTCAGAAGCGCCGTTTCGTTTTGGGGATCCCCATAAATTTGAGACGAATCCGCAGATTTCGACCAGAAAAAACTGCGGCACTTGGGTTGGGGCTGAGTTTGGGCAATTCTTATGGAAATCTCAAAATGACACGTGCTCAGTTTCCTTGACTGTCCCCTTGATCATCTAGTTTTCAGTGCCATAGAGTCATAGAAGCCGAAATTTTTTAGATCCAGAGTTTCTGACCATCTCAACCCAACTCGGGCTTTGGTCCTTGTCTTTGACATTGGATGCTCATCTCGGCTGTACTGGTTGCACACTAGCCTTGGGGAGTAAGTTGCTCCAACTGCTGGCTTCGACACTTTGAGAAGTTCTCCCCATCATTTGTGGGTCATATTTACGTGTATATCCAGTTGAACTCAAACAGTTTTCCTGGTTCCATACCCCATTCCCGCCAATCTTCTTGAAGTTATCCCAATTTACAAGAACCATTGGTGTTGGTGATCTCTCCTTTTTCACATTTGGATGCTTTCTTGAAAAATCAACAAAATCCCTGTATTTCCAGCGAATCAGCCAGGTTAAGCCCAACATGGACACAGACTTCGATTTCGAGGCGGTTTCAGCAGCACTTAAAAGTTGGGTGTAAGCAGTTTTTCTTGGAGTTGCACCAACCAAAAGAAAGAGGAGATATCTCACAATTGGATATAATTGGATGGTTGAATACCAAGATTGGATATTAATATAAAACCAGCTATTTACCAGTAGATGAGGCCGGAATTATCGTGATTCAGGTTGTGCACCAGTCGCGAGGTTATAACCGGGTTATAACCCCACGGACGAACCCGTTATGAAGTTGGATGGTTGGTTAAATCACCATTTTTTTCCTGGTGGAATCACCATTTTGGATGGTTAAATCACCATTTCTCCTGGTTTCATCACCCTATTTTTCCCGGGGTCCCTAAGAGAAAGCTCCATCGGTTGGCTGCAATCACGTTCCAGGAAGGCATCTTTGCCAAAGACCTGAGTCGCGCCGAGAGCTTGCGGGTCCCTGGACCTCGGATGTAGCGAAGTCATTGGGCCGATTTTCCACGTTTGATGGGGGAAATATGGGACATGCCACCGGATTTTTCGAGACGTTTTTTTTTTTTGCCATGGAGACCGAACTTTTTTCTGGTGGCATGTTGATATTTGTTGCTAAGATTGGGTTAATATCCACGCATTTCTTGCATTTTGGTGGTTAAATCACCAATTTTATTCTAGTGCAGACTGAGAGATCCCCAACTCTTTCTGGTAAAATCCACATTTTTGTTATGTGAGAACCCTTTTTCGTCCTGCAGAACTCCTCAACTTTTTTGTTGGCAAAAAACACCTTCGTTGATTAACGGATGTGAAAATTGCGTTGTTGTTCCTTTGTTTAACTTCCCAATCTCTTGTTGTTCAATAATTGAATCAACAATTGTTGTTTCTCAATGTGATTAAAAAACCGACAGATCCCCAAATCTTTCAGGTAAAAAGACAAACAAACAAAAGCGAACTGATGCTGGCCCGGCCATGATTTTCTTCGCCGAGGCCGACGGTTTGACCTCCTCGGAGGGTGCCCTGAATCGAGGCGCTCGGACGGTCTGCAGACATTACTTGAATGGCTTGTGCATGAAAGGCGGGGTGGGCTGGGGGATGGGACCAGAAAAACCTAGGACAGAGGTTAGTATAGTCAGATCTCACCGTTATGCAACAGGAAGTAGACCTTTATTTGCCTAGCGTTGCATGACGAAGCCACAATCTGATTTTCATCAAGACATCAGATTTTACACCCTAAGAAAGGCTAAAATGGAATACAGAAGGAACATCGGAAGATGATGTACTATATAAAAAAGGAGCAGTTCATCATCCACTCTGGACTGGACATACTTCCGTGCAGAAGTAGCTGCAGCTTCGTTGCGTTGCGTTGCTGGTGCTCTCCCCAGGCGACAAGTGCGAGTACTTGCATCAGTTAGATCCGAATCGAATGCCAGAATGTACCACCTTCCTGAAGGCGCTGGACGCAACCATGGGACGAGATCCACCGCATGTTTTGGTGGAAGTGGGGAGTTTTTTTTTCAATTTTTCTGTCCCTCCTTTTTTTTAAGGAGTTGATGGAAAATCTTGAAAACTGAGGATTGGGATTCATGGTGTGTTCTTGGTCTTGATGTAGGTCCCAAGTGTTTGGGGCAGATATGATTTGATACTTACTAAGTTACTAGGTGTTGCTGTTGCTAGGAACAAAAGCATGCCTTCCCTCCAAATCCCTTCAAATCTATCATTTCAATTTATATCAATTTATTGAATTCATGTCCTGTTTTGTTAAGAAAGCCAACAGATCCATTTTGATTTGGGGACTGATCTAAGTGGGGTTTTCACCTGATGTTGGGGGCCTGGAGATTTCCAATGGCTCGCCAACAACAGTATCATTGTTGATTGTGTTGTACTAGCTAATTGATTGGGGATTGTGACAAGCCATGTTTTCAGGGGATACTGTTCTCAGCAAGGCCAACCAGCATCTGAGATCGCACCCTCCGAGGAACACGAGAATTTGAATGCAGGAACTTTTTGGCCGTTGAAGCGTTTTGAGAAGCCCAACTGTCCCATGTCTCAAAGAACCTTTACAGATCTGTTTTGAGGCCTCCAATGTTTCCGTTGAAAGACAGCACCGTGATGTCTAGCCCTCACCATGGGTCGCGGCAGTTTGGGAAGTGCTTGGACCCTTTCTGCGCGTTCAAACATGTGGCGGCCAGTGAGTGCGAAACCTCAGTGGAGCAGCGTTATCTTTGGAGATGATATTTGCCACTATATTGGGGATTATTATCATAATCCATGCTGAGAATCCCTATTTACTATCAACTAACCAGGATTCAATTCAATGACAGAGGAATTTTGAACACTGCTCAGTTGGTGCTCTGGGTGTGGCCAAAGATAGAAATCCTATGATTTTCCCCTACTTTTTGACGCGTGGGCACCCTCCCTTTGTGGCCTGGAAAAATGATATTCAAAACAGATAGAATGGGGCTCTACTGTACGTGATTTATAGGGATTTCAGGCCCCTTAAAGTGGGTGTCTGAACCACCCAAAGCTGTGGATTTGACTGATCACAGAAGGGCGTTGAAGAGTGGTACCCAGAAATCATCCCAAATTCATCAAGATCAGTGATGATCACATTATCAGTTTTCGTTGAACCAAGCATCACTTTAGGGTACCCCCACGTTCCCCACATTTTGGGAAGTAGCCAACTCGGCAACTCGGGACTCATCCAATTCTGCTGGCTTATCCGCCGCTCGTCCAAGGCGGCAGGAATGCCCCAGATACCGCTGGAGTGCTCAACCGCTTGGGTGATTCAACCCCGGGGAGCCTTGTAGAGAAACTCAACGATGGACTGAGCTAAATTCAGGGTCAAGACAGGAAAGTCTTTGAAGGTTGTGAGTTCGATGATGTTCCCTAGTTTTCCAGGTTTCAAGCCACCGAGCGAGATGAAGAGCCCAGTCGTGGAGTTATGGAATTGCTGCATCGGGTTGTCAAACTGAAAGCTTTGGGGTTGAGAGGTGGCAATTTTCTCAATTGAAACTGGTCACAAAATCCTACTAATACTGCAAAAAAGTACATTGTGGAATTATGTATGTATGTATGTATGTATGTATGTATGTATGTATGTATGTATGTATGTATGTATGTATGTATGTATGTATGTATGTATGTATGTATGTATGTATGTATATACAGTATATATACAATTATATACATACATAATCATACATATTTATGCACATAGATATATATACAAATGGGATTATGGATATGAATGAAGTCATTAAGTCCCAAATTGGATGGTCAACACTTACAGTGGCCAGCCAGTTTTCGAGCCCATTGATCTAGTCTTTTTGCCCCCGAATCGGACACTTGCCTTTTTGTTGAATGAAGCTTGCATAGCATCCACATTTTTGTTCGTCGACAATCTATGTCGACATAGATGGTTTCATTCCAATTTTTGTTGTGATTGGATCCCTATTCTTGGTGGGTTATATAGATCCCTTGTATTATTGTTGATAAAATGCCTTCAGCCTCCCAGAATGGTTGTTGTTTTTTCTAATCTGCAAGAACCCCCTGGATTTGAAGGTAAAAATAATGATTTCCTGTAACATTTCCCTTAAACCAAACCATTGATACTTGGTGATTCATCCCACTTACTCTACATAGTAGGTTATAACCTTGGTGATTTCAATGTGCGAAGTAGTGTGATCCTCCACTGCCTGGGGTGAACTCACTTGTTCCTGGGTAGTTCACCACCAAGACTATGGCTTGGCCGAGCGCGTTAGGCCTGGGCTTCTGCAAGTTTGGTCCTTTGTGCCGATGTACGTTGGGCGCCCCTGGGGGTCGTGGGTTGGGCCTTAGCTTGGCGCGACCACATGCTGGATGACGCCCCTTCAGTATTGTTAGTATTGTTGGTTCAAACCACACTTTGCCCGGCCCTGAAGCTGAGACTGAAGGGTGATAGGGTGTAAAATTAGCCAGATTTTTCTTGGAGGTCCTTCCACGGAGGGTTTCTCACTGAGCCTTGTGATAGCTGCAGGCATGAGCGCTTGTCCGAACCTGAGGTGTCCAAGGGAGACATATTGGTTGAACCAAGGAAAAGCTGGGTCCTTCACCTGCCAAGGCCCAAAGACAAGATGCCCGATGTGTGGGGAGCCCCAAATCCAGGCAGAGTTCTAGAGTCGTCCAAAAAAAAAACAAGCAAACTGCGCTCATTGTTCTTTTGGAGGTTGCGGAAAACGGATTGCTTGACGAAATTTCAGAATGGATTTGCAAAGCGTGAGTTGCGGGGAGTGAGCTGCCGACGGTGCATCCCAAAGAGCGGCGGTCCCAGGCTGCCTGATTGGTTCTTGACGCCGTTGCTCAAGAACTGGTCCGGGTGCTGAGGAGTTGAAGTTGCAGTGGGGATGACGATGGTGAACTCGACGAAAAGACTAGGAACCATGCACAAAGAGGCAAGTTGGTTTTTCAGGGTGAGTGCAAAAAAATAGGAGGACTTTGGCGTTGATCCAGTAGAAGTTGGAACCAATTTCTTGATGGATCTTGATGTATTAGAATTTAATAGCAACTTCCCCAGTGTTGATGGTAAAACTCCTGATTCTTGATGGTCAAATACCTAGTAGAATCTTCAGTTCGCAGTGGATGTTGAATCTCAATTTCTTGTGGTTATTAAAAACTACAATTTACAAAATCCCAATTTTAGAAACAAATGATGATAAAACTATAAAACTCTACAAAACTCTACAAAACTTCCAAAATCTCAATTTGTCAGATGGTCCATTTGTGTTTTTTTTGGCAGCTTCAAAGCGTCGTCCACGATCGGAGGCATTTAGTCCCAAGGGCCGATGACCTGAAGCTCTCGGGCTTCGAGTTCAGCAGGTGGCGCGGGTTGGCGGCATCGGCATGGTGGGTAACGGGTGGATACATGGTGGGGTCTGGAAATGGGGTATACTCCCAATGAAATCGCCATTTTTTTTTCGGGAAAATGATGATTCACCAGGTGAACCTGGAAATGGGGTACACTATATATATATATTTTCAGACCCAAAAGATCTTGACATTTGGTGACGAATCCCATTATTCATGGTTAATAAATGTTAATAATGTAAATGTATTGGGAAAATCATCTATATATGAATATATGATGCTTAATAATGGTGAAGAATCCGCCATCAATGGAGGTTTGGATGGGAACATTATCTATAAATGGAGGGAAAGTCATCTATAAATGGAGGGTTATAGCTGGGGAAATCATCATACATGGAGATTGACCAATATGACTAAGACTAAGAACTGAAATAACTATAAAAGAGACTAGCTTTTCCGAGTGTTGGCATTGAAAGATCGGATTACATACCCTCATAATCCGTATTATCGTTGGATCAATAGTTCTACAATGGGGTGAGACCAATAGTAACCATCATTCTTTTTCCCGTTTTCTAACTCCCCAAGTGGTGAATTTAGCTGTGCTTCATGCTTTTGGGTTTACCATATTGTGTGGATGTGGGTGAACACCTTATACCCTGCATAGCTACATTGTGCTTCTTACGCTATTTTTTGCGGACCTGGCGCATGGTTGTCCTTGGACCGGGACTCAAATGAGAGCTTTTGCACTGACGTGGCGAACATGCTTTGATTTGTGTAGAATTTGTCTTTTTTTGAGACAATTCAAGGGTAAAAAACCTGGATAATTTTGGAATTGCTGGAAATTCGGAGCCAACTTTGTTTTGCGCTTTGTATCGAAGATCAGCCATGCCACGCTGGTTGGCACTCCCAGGAGTCCAGACGTGGCGGCCTGGAAACCTGATGAAACGTCGAAGTTGGGGATGGGTTCGGGGGCTGTGAAACGGGGATTTCACTATCAATAATGAGGATTTAACTATCAAAAATGGGGATTTAGCTATCAAAAATGGGGATTTAGCTATCGAAAATGGGGATGTAACTATCAAAAATGGGGATTTACCAAAAATGAGGATTTAAATATCAAGAATGGGGGTTTAGCTATCAAAATGGGGATTTAACTATCAAAACTGGGGATTTAGCTATCAAAAATGGGGGTTGATCGCCGAAACATGAGAATTTCCCTTGCAACATATGCAAAAAACTGGGCTTTAGTCAACTGACATTGGATGGTGGATACTAAAGATGACTCAGCATCGCTGGTGCACTCCTGACTTTTTCATGTTTTGTTGGTTTACTGTGGAAAGAAGCATATATTGGTGCAATGATTTGTTTCAAACACATTTTCTCTCATGATTCGTCACTTTCAAACACATTTCATCCAATGGTTTGTTACTTTCAAACAACATTTTATGCAATGAGATTTTTCCTGTTGGAATTGGAAAAGAAACACATTGTTTTTAGGACATTTTTAGATGGCCTAGATTTATGCGTGCATGTATATATATATAATATGTATAATATACATAATTCAGGAATGTTGCAAGTACCAGGAAGGGCTGGACCCCTTTACGGAGATGGGGAAAAGACAACTTTTGGACGGTTGACCCCCATTGTATCGCATGATTTTTCCACAATATTCCCAGTAAATCTCCATGCATGTTGGTTGATGTACCCAGTATATATATATATATACACTATCATATACCTGTATATATGGTTTGCTTAAATCCCAGAATTCATATGGAATACTCATTATATCACATTTGTTTGGTTAAACCACAATGTTTGATGGTTAAACCACCATGAAGCCCCTCATGTTTTGAATCGACGACCCTGCTTCCCCTGGTAGATCTCTGCGGTGCCTTCCGATGGCGCAGCCATTCCGGGGCTGCCACCTCCGGTGAATGGCCGCCTGGCAGCGAATGAGGGGGGGAGTTCTTGGTGATTTTGGTGGTTAACCGTCCAGAATGGTGGGTTGACTATCAACAATGGTGGTTTAACCTTCAAAGATGGTGGTTTAGCCATCAAAAATGGAAGTTTAACCATACAGAATGGTGGTTCATGGTTTGACAAACGAAAATCGTGGTCTAACCAATACAAATTTGGGAGTATGACCAGGCAAAATGAGGATATCAACTTCTGAATACGTTGTTTTTATTATGGATAAGTCAAAACCTAGAAGAAAGCCAAGTGAATGGGGAGTTGACCACCGGGAACTGTGAACCCTTCACCGGAGCATCGCCAGGCAAGTGCAGATACTTCGCTGGGGCAGCCCAGCGCAGGAGAACTGTTGAGCCCATGGTTCCTTCACCAATGAAAGCAAGTCGTGGGGATTAGAACCGCCTGGTGATAGAAAATCAATCAATGATTCATAGAAGCAAACACTGAGAGCAATAAAGAACTCAGTTCATTGGATTGGTTGAAGGGAAAATTTACAGGAAACCATGGATTTTCCCATGAAATATGGGTGTTTCCTGTAAAAATTCCCATTAACCAATCCATTGATCAGTGACTTGCTTGTGAATCAATCTGGGATTCACAGGATGACTCAACGGGTACCATGGACCCTTGCCGCCCTTCCCGAGGTGATGAGATCGATGTACCTGGGCTGATCTGCGATGCTGCTGTATCTAGCGAGCTGTTTGCCCCATGAAAAAGATGGGAAACTCATCTTCAGTCCTCTTTTTTTGGTCGGAACCATCCCAAATTTGCTTGGATGAAGCTCCCCACATTTTCGATGGGAACATCCGAATCTTAGTGGTTGGATCCCCATATTCGCCTGGCCAATTGCGCCCACCAAAAGCTCGGGGCTTCCTGGTGGCAACGCGAGGAATCTGCGCAATGTTCAGATTTCGGCTTGCAAGGCGGCGGAACGATGGTGATTCTTAGAGGTGTTGATGAGGTCAGTGAACAAGGTGGTTGGGGAATTTGGATCAACCCCATGTAACTGTCATTAGGAGTGGATTCCAGTATGTAATTAAATTTAAATCACGATTTGAATCCTTATTGTGGTATACACTTAACCAGTGCCTCCTAGGTGTGAACTCAAGAATTAATTCCTTTTGTTGCTGGGTCTTTGCAGAAGAATTAACATGTAACTGTGGGCCTGCCTGTTGTGAGCATTTATCATAGATCAAAAAGGCTTGGGGCCCAACACTTATGACGAGTATTTGTTGGAATGGTGGACGCCCCTGACGAGACCAAATTGTTATGTAAATCTTATACACTGTACACTGTACACCTTTCTATTTTTTCATTCTACGGTTGGTTCTGTACGTTGATTCCCCTGATGATGTTTTTCCTCCAGTAACCTCATTTGAGGGCCTGCAGATTTCCCAGTTTTCTGAACAAGGAAGGAACTATTGAAAAAGAAGACAGTCGTGGAAATTGAATTGCAGTTTTTGTTTCGAAGCGGGATGCTTCACTACCCCCTATTTTTTCACTGCTTGAAGACGGTCATTTCATCCTGGTGAAAATGGCCACTTTTTTTTTGTTGTACTGGCTGGTTCAATGAGAATCATAATACATAATTATCATCCATGATGTGAATCCATGGTGTAAAACAACGACGACGACGACGACGACGACGACGACGACGAGGAGGAGGATGATGATGATGATGATGATGATGATGATGATGACCACGACGACTATTATCACCATCACTACTATCGCTAACATACATTACTACTGTACACTACTGTTACCACTATCACTACTACTATTTAATAGCATCGGCAGCGCTTCTGGGGGAGGTTTTGCGGGGGGGGGGGTCTTTGGGTGCCTGATATTACTATTTTTACCAGCATCATTATTATGTTTATCATACAGTATTCCCTTTTCCTTACGATATATATGATCTGATTCATTCATAATTCAATGATGTTTGGTTGTTGATATTCCTGCCCCAAGCAATCAAGCCGTGGAGAGACGAAAACCTCCACATGTCCTCGCAGGGGATCTGGGCCACTGGCAGTGGCAACACATCCAGACTGTCGCAGGCGACCACTGGGTTATCCGAAAGAGATGCCTTTGGGGTTCACCACCCCAAAATTATATCGAGATGTGGGTTTCACTGCTTTAAAAATCAGTTCAATGCTATGAGCCTTTACAGTATTAAGCCTTAAAACTGAGGTTTGCGAGTTTGATGGAGTTGCAGCCTCACAACAAATATGGGTTTGCTTGAACATAGGGTTTTTGAACATCTCATAATTATTTGAGTGAGAGCATCATTTTCTGAAAGATGGCCCTGGGCTCGGCTCCTGGCTTCGCCTGCAGGGCTTTCGGGAAGTGGATCATGTCATCATGACGCTGGGCTGTTGCCGGATTGGAGTCCTTCAGGAGGAAATCTGGTGGTTTAAATGGGAGGATGAATCCCCAAGTACCAACCAAGTACAGTAAATAATTTGAGTAATTTGGTCATATCCCATAGAAACATAATACTTGGAGGTTTCAAATTCACCACGGCCAAGTTGGCCTTCCAGATCAGCTGACTTCAGGGATCAGTGCCCAGGTGTCGGGCTTCCTCCGCACAAATACCAGCTTTCCCGTGGCTGAGTGGGGCATAGGCATAGTCCGAACATAGAGTAGCTCCCAGAAAAATCACTGGTGTCTCACGATGTTTCTCATGTTTCCCATGAACATGGCATCAATTGCCGGGTCAAGTTATGAATGGCACCCCAGCTCTGGACCAAAGCCCACCGGAAATCGCCGAGGATTTTCACCTCAGCCGAGAGTCGGAGCTTCTTGGGGTGCCTGACTGGAGGGGATGGGCGAGACAACAGTGGTGGGTGTGGCGGAAACTGGTGGAACTTCTGGTTAATGATGGTTGGTTAAAAATGTGGGATCCACCCCATGCCATAGACCATTGGGGGATGGATTAGCACCCATAAAAATGATGATTTTGGGGATGGTTTCGTATTGGGTTTACCATATTGCAGACTAGGGTTTCCTGTGATTTAGAAAACACCAATGCAACGCTACAGTCAACAAGCTTGCAAGAATTTGATCGAGCAGTTTGACTACTGGGATGATCATTCAACTGAAGTGTGAGGGGTGTTTGGTGGTGAATTGAACACCGGATCAATTTGTAAATCGTGGGATAATCCAAGGAATTGGGACTCAACAACCCAGCTTCCTACCATTTTTTTTTGAATTATAAAATCATCCAAGTGAACTCCCTTCAAGGCCAATCTCCAACTTGGTGAGTCTGCTCCAACCTCCAGAATTGGTGCCCTTTCCCCTATGGATTTTCCCGGTAAAACCATCCATCAACAGTAGACTCGTCTCGACGCAGCCAGGTATGCTCGGATGTTGGATGAACCGGATGAACGACTTTTCCCAGGCGGCCTTTTTTTTGACCTATGGAGCTTGACCTATGAAGCTTGATACTTACAGTAGTAGGTACTTAGTCAACTTCAGTCCCTTTGAGGTTCCGCCTCAGATTGAGAAAAAAAGGGGTTCAGCCGCAACCTGCAGCCGAGGCATTTGGGGCGAGTTCTCCAACCGACTGGGGCGTAGCTTCAAGGTGCGGATGCTTCTGCCGCCGAAATCGGTCGCAGCAAGGGGAAATGCCCGGAACTGGTGGAGGTGTAGAGCTCGGAAAATCATGGGGGATTTTGAAATTTGGTGGATTTCTTTTTGGGGATAAATGCAGGTACCCTCTGGTGATTTAACTTAGCCGTGGTATAGCCTATAGAAATGGATCATTCAAAAATGATGGTTTCCCTTTGAAACATGGTGATTTTCCAGTTCGCTACGTTGAAGAACCAGAGGGTAAAAGCAGGTAATCATACGTAGATTTGGGTGAGTTATCACAGGAACGATCCCATGCGACGTCACTGCAAATGGTGGCTTGCAAAGGGCGACCGTAAGATGGCCGTGAATCATTATAATTGAGGCAGATTCGCAACTTGTTGGTCGTACCACCATGATATTATACAATAATCATATCAACTATCGACTATCACAATCACTATCACCATATATAATTGGGTTCAATAATGATCATAATAATCACTATCACCATAAAACCGATCTAATCAACATTTCTGTAGCTAAAATCCGCATGAAATCCCATCTTGAGTGGGTGATTTTTCCATGACATCACCATTTCGTTAGGTAAAAACTCCAGAAATCACGCCACTTTGGATCCAGGTCCATTGGCTAAAGCATTGCTCCGTGCCCTTGGTCCGGAGCCCATGGTAGATGGAGGTGTTTAAGCATCAAAAATGGTGGTTTAAGCATCAAAAATGGTGGTTGAACAATGAAAAATGGTGGTTTAACAATGAACAATGGTGGTGTAACCATGAAAAATGGTTGTTAAACGGGATGTAGTGCGAGATATATGAAAGTTGATAGGATGTATGGGATATATTTGAATTTCCCAACCATTTAAAATTGACGGGTTCTTAAATCTTGTCAAAATGATAATGATATGTGGGGATATCAAACGCAACCACTACATGGGACGTTGACGGGATTACAATGGGGGTAACGGTGAGTAAGGAACAAAAAGGGTGGTTTCGATGGTGATTCACCAACAGAAGTATACAATACTATATGCTCTTTTTTGGAGACGCAGGGTATTATCTATGGGGAAAATGACAACCCCTGGACAGTTTATATCAAGGTTTATTGATCGTCTGGATTTCTGGATCAATCTTTTGGGCAGTAGCAAGCAGCAATGCAAAGAGTAGGGGATTAACCGACCAAACTTGGGATTCAACTATCCAAGATGTGGATTTAATATGATTCGATCATAAGAAATGGGGGTTTAGCCAACGAACATGTGGATTTAAGCATAACTAGTTGGGATATTTATATCGACACTTGTTGCATTCAACCATTGGAACACTGGGGCCGGCGTTCATTCATGCTCCCCCAACCCTCAACTGGTGCGCAAGTTGGACATCTCAGGCCAAGAACTCCAGACTTCCATTTCACCACCCTTTTTTGAACACAGTTTCGGATGATTCTCCAGCAAGGTTCTGAAGTTCTGAAAGTTATATCATACTTGGGATATCTCGGATATCTGGCACTCAACTTGTCCATTTTGTGTGAGAAGCAAATCACAGACATAGATTGCAAGGTCCAGAATTATGGAACAACCACCTTACCTTGCCCTCTGGTACTCAAACCTGGGCTGGCTGTACAATATCCATTCTTGTAAAGGGAGAACAATCAAATCTGATCAACGGATAGTTTCATAGGTATTTCCCATTGAGATTTCTGAACGGTATTTTCATTGTGGGAGATTGTCGTTTGGTAACGAAGTGAGCAAGGGCTCGAACTTATAGCCATGATGACCGCAGTCATGCCACAACGTATTTACAACCCCATTTCTAGCATGTTTTAATGACTGGTACTGAGCGCATCTCTGTTTTCCCTAGCATTTCGGTGCACTTTGGTCAACAACCCTCAGTTGCATTGCTCAAGGCCAGAGCGGATCATATCCGCAATCCGCAGAATGAAGATCAACCAGTGCGGAAAGGCAAAGATGGACAGGAGAACGGATTGGATTTGAGCACAGCTGCAGGTTCTGAGCCCCATGTCCCAATCTTCGGTGCGATTTTTCTTCGGTCTTGGTGCCTGTCTCTCCAGGATTTGTTGGTAATATATAAATAGTACTATCAGCATTTTTCCATTCTTCTCACTAGTTCGATTGGACCTCTTTTCGTCGATTTCCAGGCAATTTGTTCGTTTTCAAGGTTGGAATACGTCCACAGTTTCTTTTTTTTTCCCTGGGCTGAAACTGCAAAAAATCACCAATTCTTGCCGGTGAACTTCCCCACGTTTCACAGCATGTTTCACCATCTGGGTGCCGATCAAACTTCGTAAAACTCAATGTCTGACCATTTTTCACAATGTTTCATCAGTTTCTCCCCCCCAGAATTTTCGAGAAAACATTCACATATTCTTTACGCCTTGTTCTTGTTTTCAAAGTTTTGTTTTTCCATCTTCATCCTTTCTTAGTCACTTATTGGATGTTATTAGATGTGATGAGTTCTACTTGATATTGTGCTTCATTCTGGTTATCATAGTCATACCACTTATACAACTTGTATATATTTATATGTATAACTTATACATATATAACTTATGCACACATATAACATATGTATATATATCTAACGCCTATCACCTAGCCCCTAAAACGCCACCTTAAAATGCGCAAGGAGCTCCCCGCGTCGGTGGGGGAGCGGCTCTGCCGCTTCCTCTGGTCCGAGCCGGAGCAGGTCTGGAAGCTGGAGGGATGATGTGATTTTTATCCTGAAAAGACATGAGTTTTCCATAGTTTTCCTATGGTGAAATCATGGTTAGATTTGGTTGGTACCACCATTTTGATCTGTGAGGTCCCCAATTTCTGATGGGTGTCCCTCTTCATCTCACCATTTGTCCGCAGGATATCCTGAGAGGCTCCGAATTGGAGTCCGGCAACGCAGGGCTGGGTGAACTGAGGCCAGAAACACGGATCAGTTGCGATTCTGTAAGTGGGGTGATCCACTGAGTTTTTTTTTCTTTTTGATGATTTGTGACGTGTTTTTTTGTTGGCAGAAGTTGGTGCTTTAGACGCCAGACAAAAACCGCTTGGCAGGGCCAGGTCGTGATTCATGTCAACGGCCTCGATGTTCATTTTGGGAGAACCAAGGCGACCCAAAAACCTGGTGGTTTCAGGTTTTTGCTTCAAGGATGATGATCCCATCGAACTTGATGAACACATCTTCATTTGCAATCCACAATGGAGATACCCTCTGGTTAACTAACATAACTATGGACAATCACCATTTTTAATGGGAAAATCCACTATTTCCATGGCAATTTTCAGTCGCTATGTTAGTTCACCAGAGGCTAAACATTGGAGAACACACATCAACCCCATGGAGATTCACATGGATACCCCTCAATCCACCGGTTCATCATCATCTTCCCTGTCAAATGGCTATAATTGGGGGTATGCCGTATCTTCAGACCCACCCAAATATCATATGACATCTCCACAAAATATCCAGGTGTTATCCCCACAATTGTTGGTCATATCACAGTATGTATATTATCATAGAATATCACCCTTGCATCGCACTAAACCATGATTCTATCACCAGTCTTGTAGGTTAAACCCCCCACTTTCATTGTATATTGCTGCTTATATCCTGATTGTAGACCCAACAAAGTATCACTATTTTGTGGTCAATCCCCCAGTATCTTCCAATTTGTTCCCGTTGAACCATTACAATCCCAGTATGTCCCGGTAGTGAAATGAAAGGGTGGCAATTCCCTCGTTTTTCATGGCAAAATCCCAATGTTTCATGCTTACCCAATCTTTGATGCCGGCCGAACTCCCAATCTTCATGGCAACAAGTCCCAGTTTTTCATGGTAAAATCCTAATTTTTCATCCTTAAACTCCAACAAATCATGTCTAAAATGTCACGATTTTGGGATGCCAAAAATTCCGATCTCCCGAGGTTCGAGCCTCGCGTGCGCTACGAGTACCGCGTGCCAAGTCCCGAGCCCAAAGAGGCGATGGGCAACGAGCCCATCGGTGGGATTTTACGGTGAAAACTGGGGATTTAACCATGAATTCACTGAGTTTAAGCACGAAAAAAACTGGGGATTGATGAGAAATTGGAATTTTAGGCATGACAGAGTTGGGATTTGAGAATTCAGAATTATAGATAGTTTACCGGGTATTTTAACCCCCCAAGAATAGGAGCCGTTCATAAGGTCCCGTTCATGTTGGGAGTTGGTGGGTGTTGTTAATAACCCCCGAACGGGTGGACCCGACGAGGAGGGTGAACCTGGATTTCCATGTACTGTTGTTAGTAGTTCAACCAGGATGTCTGGAAATCTCCGTTTTGATTGGAACATCATCCATAGCATCCAGCTAATCAACCAGGGCAGGAAAATCCTTCCTTTTTCTTGATTTTCCCAGCTATAAACCTCCAGTTCCGGGATTTTCCAGCTAGCCACCTTTAATCACCGGAGGGTAAATGTTTTTTGTCTTTAGTGAGGGATTTTCGAATTGCCAGGTGGGATCAATGGGGTCTAAATGGTCAACTTGTCCCAGATCACATTCCACCCGAGAAAGAACTACGCTTTGCGCAGAAATCCATGGCTTATCATCATGTGCTCTATCACAGATTGCCATGATTAATCATGATGATGTAAAGTATAGAGTATTACTCCAATCACAGATTGAAAAATAACCATTACATAGTAATCTATTTTCTCCAGGTATCATCCATAAATCAGATTGCCATCAGGATATTGCCATCCAGGTATCATTCATAAATCAGGATTGCATGATGAGTAAATAACTTATTTTGCGGAGTTTTTTTTTCTCCATTTTTCCTGGACGGTTTGTGACGAATTTCAGGATCCATCCCGCGACTCTGGACAGGCGCCAGCGCTGGCCCTGGAAGATACCAAGCAGGCTGGGGAGGGGCCGGGAAAGGGGAGGATCCCGAAATCTTTGGCGATGGTGATTTCCAACTTGTTTGGTGATTTCAAAACCCTTGGGGATATATATTTTCTGCCTTTGAGTCATCCCCAACAGCGGGTCCAACAAGGCGGGTCAAGATGAACCCCGTCCCCCTGCCGGAGCCCAGGATGAGGGGAGCCCTGAGCGTGACCCTGCACGGCCGCGCCCGGCGCCGCTCGGCATCTTTTGGCAGATCCGGTGATGTCCGCCCGGTGCTTACCAGTTATGGCCCCGTACCCTCTGGTAAACTAACATAACTCTGGGAAATCACAAATTTTCATGGGAAAATCAACTATATAAATAGCAATTTTCAATAACTATGTTAAATTACCAGAGGGTACCAGTTATACTGTAAGTCAGTTACAACCCCATTTATGGAATTATAATCCCATTTGTCACCAATTATAACCATTGATAGCTGGTAAAGGACCTCGACTGTAGACTATCTACACCAGCTGGGTGTGGAAACCAGGGTACCAGAGTTCGACCCAGAAACACGTCTTATTCTGCTGTTCTTCAGACGCAGTTCCCACGCTTGAAAAGCCTACTCAGTCTATGGTTCGAACGAGCAACGGATCCCTGAGATAGGATCATGGTGCAAAGCCATGCAGTTTGCTGGGTCAACCCGAAGGTCTGAGATAGATCCGCAAGGACTCATCGAAACTGGTCCATTTTTGGTAGCTGCTATCCTCTTTTTGGATTGGTTCTACGGACTGTGCTGTTCCCAGTTTGCCGTTTACTTCCATCCCAGTTTTGTCCGTTGAGTTCCCACATTTTTGGAGGTTCCCAATGAAACAAAACATGGTTTGTTCATTGCTTGATGTGTATTGTACTTGTAGCTCATGCTTGGCCAAATGTTGAAGGACAGTCATTCTTAGATTTCTTGACATCTGGGACTTACCGAAGAATAGCTTTCATTTTCTCATTGCTCAAGCACTTATTTGCCAGTTGGGGAATCTGCTGGGAAATATGGTTCATTTTATGGTCCCCAAATCAGCAAATCCACGAAATTGAATTCTTTTGCTTGCTGCAAATGTTGCTCCACAAATGGGTTTTGCCCGAAGATGGGGTACCAACAAGTGTAATAGTAAATCATCATTCTCCCCGGTTCTTTGATGGCAATTTTATGGGTATTCTGCCCTCTCAGACAAGCCAATTTCGCTCCACAGATATTCACACGATGTTGGTAGATATTATCCATAGAATTAGATTAGTTCCTCATATTAATATTGCTAAATTCAACCCTAGAAATGGGAGGATGATCCCAAGTAAGAGTTCTTCGGTTTGAGACCGCCAAGCAGCTTACTGTATACCCTGCTATATCCCCATCAAACCCAAGAAACTGCCAGCTGCTCCCTTTCCCTCCATTTCTTGCACCGAGGCCCGTTCCCTTGGGTACCTTCCAAGATGCCAAACGTGGCAAGGCAGGGTGCATGCCCGCGTTTTTGGTTGCTCAAATCCTCCAAATATTGCTGGCGAATTTTTCATCTTTTGGGCAAAGATCCAGCAATTTTCATCCATTTGGTTGATCTTTGCCCAAAAGACACCATTGGTCCTTTGTCCAAAAGACACCTGCTGATGGGTCCTTTGTCGCGGTCAGATCTCACCATTTTGGTCCGGATGCCAGGTTCGTTTGTCCACCGCAGCCCCTGTGGCCGTGGGGAAGGTCCGTTTTTATGCAGTGATCGATGGGGTGTTGGACGGGCTGTTGGGTGGACAAGATATGGCCAAATCATCGAGGGTCAGAAGTTTTCCCCCAGAAACCAAATGATAGTGACGACTGTGTCCTGAGATATCCAGGGAGATCTACTTGGCAACCGCAGGAATCCGAAAATCAGGACACACCTTCGGGACACAGTGCTTTCTTCGTTTTTACTTTCTCACTCAATCATCATTCATTGGATTCTTGAAGGCTCAATCGACCCACGAAACACAAACATCCGATGGCTCCGACATTTCCGGGCAATTTTTCTTCCTAAAGCAGATTTTCTGACAATCTCTTTTCTAAGTTTCAAGGGTTTTTCATGTTTTTCCAACTTCTACTCTTGCCCAGAATTTTCTCACTCCTAGTAGACTTTTTCAAATGTTCTCTAAATTAAAAACACAAAATCCCCGGATTTCATTTCTCCACTTTTCTCCATGACATTTCCACTTTTCGACCCCTGAAATGTCCATTCAGCCAGGCTCTCGCCAGTGGGTCGTCCTCACTATTGGCCGCGATGACTGAGGTTGGAGTGTTCAAAACGCCTTGTGGTTGGTGATGATAGGTGGTTATACTACCCAAGAAACATGGGGACTATCATAATCCAGTAGGTACTACCCAAGAATTTTTTGGGACGAAAAAAAAATCCAGTAGGGGCATCCCGTTAAAAAAACCAGCCAGGATTCAATGGAATGACAGAGGGATTTTGAACACTGCTGATGTGGTTTCTCCCTCCACCATGCCTATTTCTTGTTTTGGGGGTGTTGAAGAGGTCCTGAGTCCGGTGTCAAGGCAACACCCACATTGTGGGGATATGGAGTATGTGGGGATTTAAGCTACACAATGGTGATAGAAGAATGGTTTAGTGAGATGAAATGGTAAGATCTTATGGGGATATACTGGGATATGACTACCAACAATTATGAGGATAAAAGTTGGATATGATGGAGATGTAAGTGTTCGATATTTTATGGGGCTATCATATGGACAGAGATATTTTATGGAGGTACTTTATCAGGACAGAACAGGGCTAGAATGGAAAATAATTCACCAACTTTATCTTAATATATGATATTGGATATTTTATGGGGATAAAGGGGGGATATTTCATGGATATATCATGGGTCTATCAATCATCTGGATATAGTTATATATAGAGATACTGTATGGGGATAATTAATGGGATAATGGCACACAGAACCAACTTGATATGATATTTGGGCGTGTCTGAAAATGGGGTGTGCCTCCAATTATGGCCATTTGACGAGGAACATGAATGAACATGATGTGGGTTTAATGGGGATTTGATTTACCAACCATTTGATAGGGATAGAAATTGGGATGTACTGGTGACATCATGGGATAGAAGTTGTTCTTCGGTTCCTCTTGTATTTTTGTTTTGGGAAACCTTAGGTGTTTTGGGGGAGATCAACTCAAGTCACCTCTTACGGACCGCAGATTCGAAGTCATTTTGGACTGTTGGAAAACTCACCGTGTTCGTTGGTCAAAATTCAGCATCTGGGTTTTTTCGATGGCTAAAAGTGGATCGGGAACCATAGAAATAGATGAGTTTCCAGAGTTTGGCCGATTGGGATCCTATCTCTATCGAACCTAGGCCCTTTGGGTACAGGAATGCACCACCACTTATGTTTGTTGGCTTATCTTTCCACATTTAACGAGATATATCCACGAAATGAATCCCAACTATATCCTAGGCCCCAGGCAAATACCCCAAGTTACCCATCATGAATCAACCACAAACCCCATGAACCCCCATTTTTCTTTGTTAAACATCACATTTTTTGTGGAGAAATCCCCCTTAGATAATCTGCTTGCGAGCTTGAGAGGTGGACGACGATGGCGACAGGGAGCCGCGCGAGAGATGGCTTTGGGCCCCAGGTGTTAAGCAGCTCGCTGTGCTTTTGAGAATGGTTGGTCTAAGCGCATATAATACATAATAGGGACATAATGGACGGTATACATATTATGTATATATACACTGCATATACAGTATGATATTTGGATGCGCCTGAAAATGGATAGCCCAAAATGGCTGTTCTGAGAGGGAGAATGATGATAAACCCTGGTGTTTGGGGCTACTCTATTCTGAGACAACCCCATCAGATTCCGCCAGACACCGCAATGTGGTAACCCCAAGAACCCAACTTTTTTTTGAGAGACCATTATTTTACATGGTTTTTGTTCCGATTTTTAGCTAACTACGAAATTTCTGATGCTTCACTCCCAAGGTTTTTGCTTGTTCAAGTACCATTCTTTTCCAATTGCTGAAATTCCAAGCCACTGCCACTATCAAACGCTTCATTTTCTGCCAATTTTTGATGGAGAAATCGAAGAAAAGCAGCGTAGATTTCGAGCTTTGCAGCACATCTATTAGGGTCACCATGCGACTCTTGCATCATCTAATTCACATGAGCCATGGTCAATACCTGTGGTGAATTTTTTCCCATTTTAGCGATGGTCATCAACCGAACTGTAGGGATATCACCATGACTCCATGAGGTTTGTTTGATGGGATGGATGACTATTATCCATGGTGGATCAGTTTTGACAATGGCACATTTACAATCAAGCAACCGAGCACCTGTGAAACTTTATCCTGCAAACTAGATCCTGTGAAATATCATATGAACTCCACATTTTTGTTGGTTTGTATCCCTATGGTTAGTTGAAAAATCCATGTGGGAAGTGTATCCCGAATCCCAAGTTTTCCCAGTATTAGTTATATCCCCATTTATCCCCATGATTTTTCGATAAAATCATGTAAAACCTCAATTCTGGTTAGTGTAATATCCCTGCTAGGCTACCTGCCATTCAATCCCAAGTCTTGTTGGCGTTTTTTTAATGTTAAATTCCCAAAACAACAGGGAATAACCTGTCTACAACTCTGATTTTTGGCATCTTCTATGGATTTTTGCCACAAATCCCAAAGAAGAACCTTCCATCTTGTGATGGGAACCCATCTTCCTCTCCTGAGGCGCCATGGGCACGGCCCGGAGCCGGACTGGGGCCCGCCGCATCCGCCACTTGGCCGATGACTCGATTTCATGCAGGAGTTGACATGCATTGAACTATTTTTGTGGGAGTTTTGGCTGCAAGTCATAAGATTTGGAAGTTTTAAGAATGAGATTTGGGAGTTTACTGTAACTATTTTTAACTTACAGAGAATTGGAATTTGACCAAAGGACATGGTGTAAATACCATCAAAGATTGTCCCGGTTCCAGCAACAAAGCTGGGGTGGGGTCAACGACTGGACCAGAAAACAGGTGACCTTCCGGTCATTTCAGAGCTTGCCATGGCAAATGACCCACTTGTAGATGATTTACCTTTGAAGAAATGGCGATTTTCGCTATGTCAGTCATTACCCAACCCCCATTTTCACTGAATTAAATGGGGTGCGTTGGCATGCTTTGGCTTTCGGAAAAACCGCTAGCAACGACTGGATAGAACCGGATGAAGTGAAGATGCGTCCGGTCATCAAAAGTGAC
Source organism: Symbiodinium sp. clade C Y103 (assembly GCA_003297045.1). NCBI lineage: Eukaryota > Dinophyceae > Suessiales > Symbiodiniaceae > Cladocopium > Cladocopium sp. clade C. The sequence continues at coordinate 253,239 of BGPT01000578.1, read as the reverse complement.
ACAAATGTTGCTCTTAAGACGGACTCCCCAAAGCAAACAACTGAGCTGTAAAGCTGGAGTGCAGATATATTGCCAACAAGAAAGGGACTTCAGCAACAAAAGGTTCAAGCTGCAGCAATAAAGATAGGATTTGCCATGTAGCCTCTCAGGCAACGGCCCGATAGCCTGAATCAGCGGTGAATCTAAATCACAAACAGATGGGCCTTCTGAGGGCAAGAAGAGATGGAGAAGGCATACCCTCTGGTAATTTAACATAGCTATTGAAAATGGCCATTTATAGTTGATGTTCCCATTAAAAATGGTGATTTTCCATAGCTATGTTAGTTTACCAGAGGGTAATGATATTATCAGATATTCTCAGCAAGAATCGAACGGATCCTTTAGACGTAAGGATTCAATCTAATCACACGTGTGGGGACATTGGGGAGCCAACAAACATAGGGATTTGACTATCCACTTAACCAGATTTAAAGCCAACTTAGTAACGAACTGGGGCACGACCGAACGTAGAAATTATATTGTTGTGTATATATATATATATACATATATCCGATTATATTATATCCTATATGAGTCCGAATACTTCCCATTTACCATTTACTGTATCAGATATCCCATGATACATCTCATCTTATATCCCGTAAGTTTTCCCACTGTATCCCCAACATTTTCCCTGCTTCCATCACCTTTTCTTCCCGTGGCAAGGTATGCAGGGCGCTTCTATCCGCCGCCTGTGTGGTAGAGCCCAGTTGTGGCCGGTTTGGGGGTTTTGACCTGCAAAAATGTCATTTAGGGTCCAGATGGGTCTAGATAGGTCCAGATCATCGGCTGGTTTGCATGGGTTGTATAGCTCTCACCACGGTCCAGTGATAAACACAAGGATCAATATCAGAATTTTCAAGCTTCATAAGCTACCCAAGTTGCCCAAAGGGTAAATCAGGTCGGTGGTAAATGGTATACTCTGGTTTTTGCATGTTTTTGAGTTTACCACATTAATGGTGATGACTTTCATAGTGTACTTATGTAACTGGGCAGGGTGCCGCAGGACTGTTTACAAGTATCTTGGGTCCCATGGTCTTTGACTGTATAGTAACCTATACAAAAGACGATAGAACAGCGATTTGCCCCCTATTCGGGTTGGATTTTACCACACTCTATCTGTTTATTGAGGACTACTCGAACTTTACCCCACACTCTGCGGAGGTTTGGTGCGCCTTATGGCTATCCTCCACCCTTCGGCTATCCTCATGGTGCTCCCTTGGAGGCGGAAAAACAGGGCCTTTCCAGGGGCAGGGCGGAGAGAGGGATCTTTTTCCAAAAGGAAAAGGCCAGGTGAAATATGGTGAGCTGTTGTTTTTTGGTTCGTTGGTGAGGTTTCTTTGCCACACTTTGCAGTAGGGCTCAGGCAATCCTTTGTCTCGCGCGCCACTTCCGAAGTTTATTGCTTTGATTTGCCCCCAAGATTTCTCCATCGGCCCCATAACCAATCCACATGGATATATGATATATCATATATCCCTTAAGTGGATTCACTTATGGTATCTAGCAACCTTTGAGAATATATATATCTTAGCAACATACAACTACAACCAAAGACGCTACATCAAAGTGATAGGCATTTTATCACATCATTGAATTCAAACACCATTAAGACACTATAAGCACGGTTGAAACAATCTTGACACACTATTAAGATACCATCAAACCAATATCAAACCGATATCAAACCACTATGAACACACCATAACCACTATAAAGTAGTCATCATCACCATCATCATCATCATCATCATCATCATCATCATCATCATCATCATCATCATCATCATAATCACCATCACCATCATCATCATCATCATCATCATCATCATCATCATCATCATCATCATCATCATCATCATCATCATCATCCATCATCATCCATCATCATCCATCATCANCATCCATCATCATCCATCATCAATCATCATCCATCATCATCCATCATCATCCATCATCATCCATCATCATCCATCATCATCCATCATCATCCATCATCATCCATCATCAATCATCATCCATCATCATCCATCATCATCCATCATCATCCATCATCATCCANCATCCATCATCATCCATCATCAATCATCATCCATCATCATCCATCATCATCCATCATCATCCATCATCATCCATCATCATCCATCATCATCCATCATCAATCATCATCCATCATCAATCATCATCCATCATCATCCATCATCATCCATCATCATCCATCATCATCCATCATCATCATCCATCATCATCATCATCATCATCATCATCATCATCATCATCATCATCATCATCATCATCATCGCAATCATCATCATCGCAATCATCATCATCATCATCGCAATCATCATCATCATCATCATCATCATCATCATCATCATCATCATCATCATCATCATCATCATCGCAATCATCATCATCGCAATCATCATCATCATCGCAATCATCATCATCATCATCATCATCATCATCATCATCATCATCATCATCATCATCATCATCATCATCATCATCGCAATCATCGCAATCATCGCAATTCAGATGCAACCTGCAGATTCTCATCGCCAGGCTGCCCCACCGGGCACCTGGTCCGGCGCACGGCCGGGGTACCGGGACGGCCGGGACGGCCGGGACGGCCGGGACGGCCACAGCGGCCGTCTCGACGGCCACCCCGGGGTCTCCTTTGGGGCGCCGCCGCCCAGTGACTGGCAGGCGCGGTGGGTGAGATCCCAGTCAGGTCTGCATGGATACTACTGGTTAAAAGCATGTTAATAGTGATTATAATCATGGGATAGTGGTTAATCATGGGGAAATTATGGTTTATACTGGTTAATAGTGGTCAATAGCTGACTGATAATGTTCAATAGTGGACATGAATCAATTTTTTTGATGGGAGAATGTCAGCCCCAGTATTGGTAGCTGACTGAGAATAATGGAGCATCCCCTATGGGGTTCACCCCACTCTGGTGGAGGTTGCCCCTAGCCCATTGAAATCGCCAGGGTTAGAACCTACCGTGAAGTGGGATGAGCCACCAAGTAGGGTATCAATGGGATAATAGTTGGATGATAATAGTGGGACAATATGGATCAATATGGATTAGAGTATATAGCGGGACAGTTGCCAATAATAGTGGTTAATAACTGGATAAACTTGTGGTTAATAAGTGGATAATAATACTAGTATATAGTAATAATGTTTACTAACGGAAACGTGGTGATTATAGTCATGGGATAGTGGTTAATCATGGTAAAATTATGGAATAGTGGCTAATAGTTGACAATAATTTTCAATAATGCGGTATATCCCCAACAAGGGGTTATAATGGGTTGTAATGAGCAACTTTTTCATGGGTTATAATGGGTAACTATGTGGTAACTCTGATGTTAACTACCAACTAGCGTTACCAATGTGGTAAAACCAACATCATGGAATACAGTCTATATATCAATAGGAGAATATAGATTGAGAAAGGATATATAATGAATATAGTTGGAATGAGGATCATTACGAATGTGGCAAACCCAACAATAAACCATCCCTAGTAAAGGTTTCTCACTGGGTATACCCCCTATTTAGGGATGATGCAAATGACCCCCAGGGCGCCTCCGCGCACCGCGATGAAGATGCCAGGTGGGGCTTGAACCGGTGGACGGTGGGAATGGGATCGGTGTTCCCCAGGGTTTACCCTCCGGTAAACTAACATAGCTATTGAAAATGACCATTTATAGGTGAATTGTGATTTTCCATACTTATGTTGATTGCCCAGGGTTTTTTAGCATCAAAGTCATGCTGGGTTTCACCAAGAAGATATTGGTAAACTCCACCAATGAGAACACGATCTTTTCGCAGTTCGGAGCCATTTCGACTGAGCTCATCATTGGTTACAGAATATGGGTAAAAGAAACCAAGAACCTTCTGCAAGGTGAAGGACCATTCCTGCGTGGGGCAATATTGCTGTGAAAATGGGAAGGGTACCATGCCCCACAGCCATTTTTGCAGTACTTCGCAGTCCCAAACGAGGGCGAAGTAGTTGGAGAAGTTACAGCTCCAGTTAAATACTGCTTACAACCCCATGATTTCGCTGAAAACATCGCGATCATTAAGTTATCCACTAGAGCCCCCAGGTATACAAGTGCCATGGTCAAAACATGGTACATGGGTTATGGTCATCCATCCTACATTGGGAATCATTATTGGGTGGATGACAATCCCCTTCTATGGGAACATGGCACCTCGCCCTGAATGGTGGCCTCGCCTTTGGGGAGGTCCAGAAGCGTTAAGAGAAAGTCCGGGCTCCTAAGATGGGTCCATGTGATGTCCAAAGCCACAATGGCGGATCTGGGTCATCGAACGATTTTTGTTGGGGGGTTGAACGATTTTTGTGGAATAATGGGTGGGAAAATCGTAGAACATCGTCATTTTTGGAGGGTTGGACCATTTCTTGTTGATTTTGCGAGGGATAATCTCGAGTTTAGAATGGGTGGTGGGGTTTGGGAGCCGGCTTTCCCATTGAACATGGCTAGCCGCTAGCCATGAAATTGAGCCGGTGGAAATTTGGCTATCGTCCTGGTGTATCTCATGTTTCCCGACGTGTGAGACTTGGGGGACTTGTTGGCATGACTCCTAGTAGTAGAAAGATTCCACAGTCTTTCTTGATTGATTGGTTGATCTTCCATCTTTGATGGCTAAAGCCTTTTTGGTTCTTTTTTATTCATCACTCCCATAATGACCATCCGGTAGTCAAAGGTGGCTTGCTGCGAGATTCCCAATTTCTGGATGATTTCCCCAGCTACAGACCTCCATTTACCGGCGTTTTTGCATATCTTCCCATGATTTCCCCATATTTTCTCATTGTTTATGGGGGATTTCCCAGCCAGCCACGTTTGATTCCCAGAGGCTACTTTGTTGGTTGATGGCACCTAGGCGTGTTGCGTTGTCCCGCCACAGTCACCCCAGGCGTCGCAGAAGGAAATGACCAGCGGGACAGCCGCTCCGCAGCGCCAGGGGCGCCACTTCGGGTGATCCGCGGTGTGTTTTTCGTAGATCAGTGGGATGGGATGAAGGGGTTGGAAGGATTATGGCCATTAGTGTGGTAAACTCAATGCCATGAGGCTACCACTTGGAGATGATTTCTGAAACCCATCTATGGTAATATTCGAGGTGGTTTATGATTGAGTTTACCACCTTAGTCCTATTCAATATTTTCATGCCATATGGCTATGGCTTGCAATTGGGAGCACCTGTTTTGATGATTTGTAAAGGCTACGAAAATGATCAATCTCTGTGGATCGTCAGGCCCAGGAACTTTTACCCCCAAAAATGGGATACGGCCAAGAACGTGGTTTTCTAGCTCAGAAACACAGGAACAATGACGGTAGCCATAATGTAGTCCCCCTGCGACTGATTCCAGGGCATGTCACACTGGAAGGATCTCTCTGCAGTTTCTTACTCACGTTCCTGGTTTGTAAGTTCAGCCACTCGAAGCTCACCCTGCAAAGACCAAGCTGTAAAGGCGCTTCCTTTGAGCCGTTGACCCACCACCAGGCTTAGTCTCAGTGGGGATACCAACCCCAGGTTTTTTCTGCTCAGTTCCTACATCCAAGAACCCCAAGAAGGCTCAAGACTCAAAACTGCACTGAAAACCGGCACCCGGAGACATCCCCTGGCGCAGACGGTGTAGATGGCAGTGGAAAAAGCAAAGAGCTTTGCGCTTTGCCAATGGGAAGAGATGCTTGCGTGAATGAGGCCCACAACGCTCTGGTATAATGAAACATGGCAATAAACAATCCCCCGGTTTAAAGATTTCCCTACCGAAATTGGGATTTTCCCGCCAGCTATGGCTATGATTACTGGAGGACCAGTATATCCCCCAAGCCGCGAAGCTACGTGCCACTTGACAAGGATGGCTTGCCAAGGGGAATGCTTGGCCAAGTTGGCAGCTCAACTAGTGGACGGAGCTTTGGTGCCAAATTCAGGGGCTCCTAAGAGGTGGCTCATTGGAATGTCTGAATGGGGGGTTGTTCTCGGGGAAAACATCAGGAAACTCCAAGAAAGCCCACGCTTCCAATAGATCTTTCCGAAAGATCCAACCCGGATGATTCATCTCCTGTTTCATTCTCTGGGCTCAAGAGGGTGCATCAATTTTCCATCCGCCCTCCATGTGCGTAGCGCAGGCACCAGCCATGGGCGGGGGAATGAGTGGGATATGTTGGGAAGGGGTCTATGTTATCAAACCTACATTGACATTCTTGGTCTTTATATAATATATATATATATATATATGTATTTATATGAATACAGTATACATATACATATTCGATGAGAACACACAGTTCTCTTCACATCTACACTGCACATATACTCAGTTTTTTTTGCGGCAGAACAAGTGTGGTTGGGACCCTTCTGAAGGGATCTTAAAGAAGGGAGTCTGTGTAGACTTTCCAGTTGTTTCGTTTTGAATTTTGCCTTTGCGATTCTTAAAGGAAGTTGGATACCCTCTGGTAAACTAACATATCTATGGAAAATCACCATGCTATTCATGGGAAAATCCACTATATAAATAGCCATTCTCAATGGCTATGTTAGTCTACCAGAGGGTGAAAGCAGATGTTGGCAGCTGCACCTGTTGGTATCCCGATGATGCTTGGTTCATACCCGCCATGTTCTTTGTTTGTATCTTGTTTTGTTTCTGATGACATCCACCATTTTGGTCTTGTTCATATCCCATTTCCAAAAAACCATGCGAACCTGTCTCTCTCTCTCTCTATCTATATATATATATATCTATAGATAGATACTAAGGTTTTGGCTGAGGGGAATAGCATTGTCGTTAACCCCCCACGCCGTGCTACCTGAGTGGGCCTTGTGACATCTGCCCACTGCGCCCACGGGCCATTTGCGCCTCTTTGATCGCATTTGGCCTTCTAGCATTGTGCTCTGCGGAATTGGCCCATCCGCATCACCTTGTTCCTGCAGGCCTCGGGGACTTTTTGAAGGAGATCGGGCTTGCTTTGGCGGCTGCTCGCATCTTCCAGGTCTTCTACCTGCACGGCCAGATCTCGTTGCATGGACTTTTTCCTGCGGTTCATCTTTGTGATCTTCCTTGTGCACAACGGCTACATCTACAACCAGGCGGAGACAGCGAAGACAGAGGTCTCAGGCAAGGTTGAGCTGGCACCTTCATCGAATTGGCACAAGGCCTTTGGTGTGGGGTCAACTAGCCAACATTTTGAATTGCCTCAGCTCGCATCACTCCAGAGATTTACAATTTCTGAAGAAGATCAAGGCAGAGATGTCTCGCAAAGCTCCCCCGTGGAGATGCAGCTACTGCATGGTGCTTATGAAGGGTTCAGCCAATGCCTGTTGGAAGTGTGGGAGGAAGTGGTTCAAGTGCGAAGACACTACCTACGAACCACCAGACGACCGCACTCCCAAAAACTACCAGGAGCCCATGCAAGAGAATCCTTTTGGGGACCTTTGGAACGACGATGGAGGTCAACATTGGCAACAGCCCAAGTCGCCTCGTCAAGGTCAACAATACCAAGGGTCAATTCCTCAGGGAAAGAATCAGAGCAAAGGAAAGAATCAGCAGAAGAAGGCCAAGGGCAAGGGCAAAGGAGGTCAAAAGTGGCCACATCAAGTTCCGGACGAGGAAGAGAACCAGTATCTCCCACCGTCCACCAGATGGCTGACCCCGCCAGTTGTGCCTACACCCTCGGATCAAGCAGCAGCATCTGGTACAGTGCTTCCAACTGCACTACAACCATTCTCCAAGACCAGAGCAGAGAGAGACAAGGAAGAGGCGGAGCTCAACAGCCTGAGACAGTTGAGGGACACTCTCAAGGCAAAGCCCCAGAGCGAACTCACCGAGGACGTGAAGAAAGCCATTCAGGTGACAGAACAGCACGCCCGGAAGGAGGACGCGAAGACCCACCGCAGCCTTGTCGATCAACTGCAAAAGGCTCGAAAGAGCTTGGGAGAAGTGGAAGAACAGTGGAATGCATTTCGGGTGCAATGGTCAACCTATCTGGATCAGGCAACCAAACTGTGGAAATCTCACGTCGAGAACTACGAATTGGGAGAGACCAGATGGAGCCAAAAGAGACAGGAGGCAGTGCAACATCTTCATCGTGTACGAGCTCGACTTCACGAAGTACATGTGCGCACTATGTCCACCGATGGAGCATATCAAGATGTCAATCTTCAACATGCGCAGGCGGCACTGGACGATGCCATGCTGATCGAAGAGCAGGACTTGTCGGAGGATCAAGCGACATTGGCTCAGGCAAAGGAGAAACTCATCGGCATAGTGGAGCAAGTGCGCACAAATATAGAAGCAAGAGTGAAGAAGAGAGAAAGATCTGTGCCCAGAGCAGAAGAGATCCAAGAAAGCGACGAAGAAGCGACTGGAAAGCGGTCGCGGGATTCCAATTAGCCTCACTCCTCCATGCGCATGGTGCGGCTGATGCAGTATGCCCGTCAGGGACTGCTCAGAGGGGAACGGGGCGGAATCGCTTTCGCAGTCTCTCTTTCTGGCCTCATGTTCAATGTCTTGATGATGATGAGCAAGTCAGTTTGGAGCTGTGCAATTTCGAGGAGCCTTCGTATGAGAATGTGGTCATTTCTTTTTGGTCACCATGGCACTCTGTTTTTCGAAATCCTACATTTTGTAGCTTGTGGGAAGCTCAAAGTAGGGCATTCGTTTTGCAGAGCTCCTTAGCCACCAATCTCTTTGACTTGGACTTTGATGACAAAACCAATTGCTGGATCCCTTATACACATGATCTGGCCGAAGAAGTTCCCGATGTCATCGTGTTCAAACCTGACCCAACTCACGCTCCTGTTTTACCTGATCCAAATCCTCCTGAACGTGAACGTACTCCACCTGATCGACCAAGACAAGATCCTTTTGCAGCCTTTGATGCATGGGTTCGACAGCTATGGAATTTGCTCGACGCTGAGGGACAAGTTGAGCAGGAAGAGGAAGGGGCTGTGATGTACCTGCAAAGCTACTACATCAGCCACCATACCAATCGTCGACAGGAACAAGGAAGGCCAATTCGATTGGATGGGGATTTCAGAGAGTGGCCAGGCCTCATTGCAGACATCTGGCGTGATCTGATGGATGACTCACAACCTTTTCAAGTTCACGTTGTGATTCCGGATCCTCCCATTCCAGTGACCCATGGCACTATCGGCACGATCATTGTGGTTCAACATCCAAATGAAGCGAGAGCGGCTTGCCTCACTACGGTATTGTCCCCTGATGTACCTTTGATTCAGAAGTTAGAGATTGCGCATTCCCTTGCAATCCATGTGCCTTATCAGGCAATCATTGACCATGCTGGCGCCAGAACGCTTTGTGATCATCGTGAACAACATGCCTTAGGAAGATGTGCTATCAAGGTTGGACGTCGTGAATTACCAGCCGATGAACCAGTCCGCATTCATGATGGGCTGGGCCTATTGGTCGACGTTCCACCCCCGCTTCCTGGCCCCGAATGGGATGATGTCATCTTCCGTCACTTACAAAACACTGCTACGGCAACTGACTATGATTGGGGTGAAACGGAAGAACCTGACACACAAGTCATGATGCAGACCACTTCTACATCTGGGAGCTCGAGCACTTCTTCGTCATCTTCAACGTCATCCCTTTCAATATCCTTGCCTGTACAGGCATCTGGGGCTGACACTTTGCAAGTTGACACATGGAAACGAGTAGCCGTCTTTTCAAGTGACTGTGGAGTTCGGCATCTCGAAGTTCCTGAACGAGATGATGCTCAGATCTATTCCTGCATTTCGAAGGCTTTCAGCATTGACATCAGCAGGCTCATGTGTGTATATCAAGTACCATATACTCCACATGATCTCCGCCAAGATGATCTACAAGCGGCCATCATTCAACGCACTGATCAGCCTGCACCCTCCTCCCTGATGCGTTACATCCTCGCAGAGGTCGCCTACATTGCGGTCACTGGAGACACAGATGTTCGAATTGAAAGAGGCCCCAGATGGTTGCCTCATCGCTGCAATCGTGCATCCATCATCCGCATGTTGGGCTATGAAGCACATTGCCACTTTGATCCTGGTCAATGTCACGTACAGCACAACGACTATGTCATTCCGTATGATCAAGTTTCTCCGGCTGACCTACAGAACGGTGACTACGTCTTCATCCAAATTCCCTTTGAGGTACAGTCCTCACTTTGTGATGAAGCAACCATGTCTGATGTCCTCATGGATATGTTGGACAACGTGGACGACCATGACCGTGAAACTGATGAGAATCATCTCATGCAGAACGCACGAGTACACCAAGACTTACATCTTTCAGAAAATCAACATCTTCTTCGAGATCTACATCATCTTTGGAGACAACATGCAGGCTCTTCATCCAGCACTTCATCGCATGCGGGTGAGCCACGGCAGGTCTTTTTCGATTGTTGGTATCTCGATGGGGATCGTTTTCCTCGATGCTCAACAAGAAGGACTACCTCTTTGGGAAGGGATGTCACTACATGGAACGATCAGCTTCGACATCTATGGCGTGACAGAGTTGAAGTCAATGCTCCTTCTAGAGTCATTCCCGTCCCCAATGCTCTACCTGGCACGAGCTGTCCTCATTTGATCTTGGTACAAGGACACCAAGCTGACCTTCGACACGTTGTCATCAGCATCATTACTGGCACGGGTGCGCAGGCTTCCTGTTGTAGTCATGCTCAAACTCTGGCTGAGACCACGACCTACCAGGAGCTCCTTCATTGTTGCGAGGTTGACCGGATATGCCAAACGTTGGGCTACACATGTGATGCCTTCATCACAGGCGAAGCTGATTTGTACGATCAAGAAGAAGTCCTACGAGATGGAAATCATATCGAACTCCGACTTCGTGAGCCAGAAGCACCTGTCGATGATCCAGATGAAAATGTTCTCATCCAACAAACGCTTTGGTCCCCTCCAGCGGCATCATTTTTGACTCCCTCCTTTGCATCCATGTCTCCGAAGTGGCCATGCAACGAGAGTGGTGACCCCACAGATCATTTTGATGCAGAAGTTGACCAGAGAAGTTTCATCGTTGACGAGACTCAGGTGATGCCCCCTCCTCAAGCTCCTGGACCCAACATCTTGGCGCAACCTGCAGCAATTCAAGAACTATATCATCAGCGCACACGGACTCTTGCTGGCCTTGAACAAGATCCTCCTCCGGAATTCAGTGTCACTACGTGGCATTTGGACTTTCCAACGATTCTCGAATGCAATGATCCTCGAATTGTTGTACTACCTGCGGACTTCACAACATGGCTGCCTCTCATTGTTGAGGCCTGGGAAGATCGCATTGACACAACCTGGCCAGTCAATCTTTACATTGTGACACCCAATCCTCCGGCGACGGCTTGGCAGCCCAGAGAACAAGTTCATATGATTATCCTTCAACGATCACCTATTGACCAGGTGGCCAATCTCTTCTCTTGTGTCAATCACATGGACAGAGACCCAGTACGTCAACGTGCAGCCTTTGCTCCCATAAACCTCCAAAAAGCGGACGTTGTCATGCGCATGAACTACATCGAAGCTTGTTATCCTGAGAGGAGTCGGCTTCAATGCATGGTTTGGCATGGCGACTTTGAGGTTGAAGAGAACATCCACTTTCGAAATCGGCATGGGCTCCTCTTTGTCTTGATCTACAATCATGTTGGCAGTGGGAGTGCCTCCCTTGGAGAGATTTGGGAGGATGAGGAAGATTTGTCCCTTTTGCAATTGCATGCAACTCGGCAACATCGTACCGTCCTTTCCCTGGACCACTTGCTGCCTGCCACCACGGCGGTGAGATTGATTGATGGACAAGGCAGCAGAAGCCTCCCTACGCCACTTGAAGTTGCACTACCAGGTACTGCTAGGATTGTACAAGAGGAACTATGCCGTTGGGGACATCAACGTTATGTATATCAATGTCCTGTTCCTGGCCTTTTTCTTTGTCTTGCCGATGACCAATTGGATGCTGGGCACCTTCGACATTACGTCCTCTGGCATGATGATCCTGATGATCATGATGGATGCATCCTGCACAGCGCTGTTGAGCCCATGACGGAACAGGACGTTATGGAGTTTCTGTGTCGTCTTGGCTATGCAAGGGCGGTGATTTTGGAAGAAGTAGAGATCCTTCAGGCTTGGCGCTTTATTGTCTTTCATCACCGTGAACCTCTTCCAGTGCAACGCCCCCAGCCAGTGAAAGTTCCAACACCATGGCCGGCACGTGGCCAACATCAGCGCACCAACAACGTCATGTTTGACATCCATCGTGTTACGACCAACTCCTCCACATGCAGATTGCACACCGCTTTCACTTTGCATGATCTACATGACCTCTTCAAGTCTGGAGATGGAGTTCTCTGCACTGATTTTTCTTTGATTTCGATTGATGACGATCTCCGAGAAAGTCTGAAGCAGTACCCTGTCACGAAGATCCAAGACTCCAAGGACCTTGACCGCTTCGATCGATTGCTCATTTTCACCGACGGGTCATCGCAGCCTGCTATGAAGCGGAAACCTCCTGCCCAAGCAGATGAGCTCGGCTGGCCGGACACCTGGGCCATGGTTGTCATTGGCGAGGTCTTCATCGACGAGTACCAGACAGAAACCCATCTATGTGGATGGGCTGCCTTTCCAGTTCGTTATGACTGCCACGGTAGTGCGTACTATGGAATTGACACTATCGGGTCAGACTGTGCTGAGCGTGCTGCTCTCATTGGTGCCGCGATGTGGAGGTTATCCTTGAACCACATGATCCCCACCCTGATGTGCACCGATTCGTGGACTGGCAAAGGGCAAGCAAGTGGAGAGCTTGGTACGGTTTGTGTTGATGAGTCCTTCTACTTGCTTCGAGGGCTCTATCAGGCACTCAATCTGGCCCTTTCGCCTGACAATTTTGAGGTTGTACATGTTCGTGCACACACTGGGATGCTTTTCAATGAGATTGCTGATTCAGCTGCCAAGCAGGAAGCCAAGCAATCTTTTCACTGCCAGCGCCAGCAGCTTGATATGCAACACTGGCGACATGCTTTTGTGGATCTGTGGACTTTGTTTGGTGATCGTTGTGGCCTACCTGAGTGGCAGCAAGGAGGCCTCGCTGTGACTGCACCTTCACTGCCGAATACGAAGTATCGGAACCTAGATCCTGAAGACTCCACTCCCGACAAGGTCTTCAACGTGATGTTCGCTTTGAGTCTTGCTACCGCCAATGTGCAATCCTTATATCGTGGACCTCAAGGCCATGCCGGCAAGCTCCACTACCTCCAACAACAAATGCGAAGTCACCAGTTGACGGTGTTAGCAATTCAGGAAGCACGCACTGACCAAGGCATATCATGCCATCAAAATATCCTGCGTATTGCCTCTGGACACTGTGATGGGCAGTACGGCATTGAGTTGTGGTACGATCTTGACGCACCATATGCATACAGCCGTGGTCGCAAGCCCTTGTACTTCACCAAAGCTGATTTTGTAGTTGTTCACTGCGACCCCAGAAGACTTCTTGTCAGAGTAGTGACCGACTACATCAAACTGTGGTTCTTCGCAATTCATGCACCTCACAGTGGACGGGATCCTCAAGAAAGAGTTGAATGGTGGGATTCATCGACCAACATTTTGACTGAACACATTGATGATTCCCCACTCCTTGTCCTGGCGGACGCGAATGCTGAGCCTGGACACCAAGACGATCAGGTTGTGTTTTGTGATGACTTTGGATCGTCCATCAACACACCTCTACTCCGTGCTTTCCTCGAACAATGGAGTCTATGTTTGCCTGCTACAGGGCAGGTACATCAAGGAGATCATGGTACTTGGACCAACTTTGCGGGCACACAGACCCACTTCATCGACCACATTGCCATCCCGCAGTCATGGAGGGATCGATGCACATACTCCGAGGTATTGCAGAACTTCGACCTTGCCACTGTAGTGGATGACCACAGGGTTCTGGCCATTCAGTTGCAATGGCATGATCTCTTATCACGTGGTTGTGGCAAACAACATGTCTTGATGCAGAAGCCGCTGAAGTACCAACATACCAAGGAGAACATCCACAGTCTCCAACTCCTTCCAGTGCATGCTTGGAGTACTGACGTTGAAACTCAAGCTGAAGATCTATGTGCTCAAGTACATCACCTACTTGCTGGCGATGGTGAGCAAATTGCTAGGAAACCCTATGTCACGTCTGAGATTTGGGACCTCCGCTCCCTCAAGTTGCAGTGGCGTCGGAAACTCAAGCAGACCAGGGTCATGCTGACCAAGCAACTCTTGATCCAGCTCTTTGCGGCCTGGAAGGAGCGCATTGTTCCGACAGACGAGGAATCCAACTATGTGAACTCCTTGCATTGCATGCAGGTGAAGCACCTCGCTGGTTTTCGCACTACATCTTCAACTCTGACTACAAGATTGCGCCAATCCAAGCAGAGGGCCCTCCGGGCTGATCTGGACCACCTCGACCCACATGCACCAGCCTCCGCGATTCTCCGGACTTTGCGCCCATATACCGGGCCGAGCAATCCACGCAAATGCAAAAAGGGCACTCTGCCAATGATCCGCGATCAACATGATCGCATGTGCACCTCCCCAGGGGAGATCACAGATGCATGGGTGCAATTCTTCCAGGAGATGGAGGGAGGAGTTCGGATGTCTTACCCCGATTTGAGAGCAATCTGGATTGAAGAATTGCAGAGTTTCCAACAAGCTGCACTTGAAGTTACCACCGCACAACTGCCCAAGCTGACAGACTTAGAGGCTGCGCTTCGACGAATCCCCAGAGGCCGCTCATGTGGACCAGATGGCATACCAGGAGAAGTCTGCCTTGCCAATCCTACAATTCTTGCGCGGCATCTATATCCACATTTGTTGAAGATTACGTTGCATGGCCATGAGTATGTCGGCTACAAGGGTGGACGTTTGACCCCCGTTCACAAAGGACGAGGCGCGATCTCAGACAGAAGATCGTATCGATCCTTATTGGTGAGCAATCACTTCGGAAAATCCATCCATCGCGCCATGAGGAACTTTCATGCACCACTGTACGAACGCTTTCTGCAGTTGCAGCAAAGTGGCGGACGTCGAAAAGTACCAGTTCAAATGGCCTTGCATCAGCTGCGCGCTTGGCAACGAGATGCCCATCAACATGGTCTTTCGAGTGGAGTGCTATTCCTAGATTTAACTGAGGCATTTTACAGAATCCTCAGGGAAGCCCCCATGGGTGGAGAAGTCAGTGACGAGCTGATTGCTCACTTGATGAAAAGGCTCAACATGCCTGAAGATTCTCTTCATCAAATCCATCAACTTTTACAAGAGCCCTCAGCCCTGGCACAGGCAGGCATGTCAGTGATGGATCAGCGTGCTTTGCGTGCAGTACACACCAGTACCCATTTCTGGGTCCGGGGGCAGCTTGATGTGTCCAGGACCAGGATGGGCACCAGACCCGGGGACAGTCTGGCTGATTTCATATTTGGATTTGCGTGGTCTTGTGTACTCACCAAAGTGCAGAACTTCATGATTGAACGCGGCTTCATTCAATGGCTTCCTGGCATTGATCGACTCCCCCTTTTTGAATGTGCAGTTGGCGACACTCAAATGCAGATTCCCTTCATTGGACCGAATTGGATGGATGACCTTGCACTCACCATTCAAGCACCGACTGCTTCGCTGCTTACTTCTTGGCTTGGATGTGTGGCCGGATTTCTCTTGGACACATGCAGATTTCACTGCCTCTCACCCAATTTGCAGCCTGGAAAGACGGAGATGATGGTCTCCTTTCGAGGAGTTGGATCGAGGCAACAACGCATACGTTTCTATGGTCCTTTGTCCGATCGTCGCTTCCCGGTCGTATGTGAAGGTGATGTATGCTACATCCAGTTGGTGACGCAGTACAAGCATCTTGGTTCAATTGCCCACCACACTGGAGAGCAGAAGAAGGAGCTCCGTCAAAAGGCAGCGGTTGCCCACAGTGCTTTCAATCAGCACAGAAAAGTTCTATTCCAAAATTCCCAGCTGCCACTCTCGCGTCGAGTTGAACTCTTCCAGATGCTTGTCCTTTCAAAGTTCCTCTATGGTGCCGATTCGTGGATCGCAACAGATGCCATTACTGCAAGCCGATTCAAAGCTTCCGTAATGAGCTTATACCGGCGGTTGCTCAAACTTCCTGGAGATTGTCGTATTGGGGATGATGAGCTCCTTGTCCGTGTTGGCTTGCCAAGTGCGGAGGAGCTGTTGCGCAGAGCTCGTCTACGCTACATCGTCACTTTGGTCCAAGCGGGCATCACTGATCTCTGGGCTATGCTTCACAAAGACACTGCATGGTGTGGGTTATTGGAGCAGGATATGATCTGGATGTGGCAACAATTGTCCAGGTCATCTGACCTGAAAGACCCTCGACAACACTATGCACAGTGGTATGACATCTTGGTGCACTCCCCCAAGTACTGGAAACGCCTTGTTCGACGTGCACTTGAACATGGAGTTTTGCAACGCAAGCGTGATTTCCTGGTGCGCCATTTTCATGTTCAAGCCATCAATCGATGCCATGAAGCTCTTCATTTAGAACCTCCTCAATTCATGTGCTTTGACTCCTCTGAGCAAGCCAGTTATGGATGTATGAAGTGTCAGAAACGCTGCAAGAACGCAGCAGGTGAAGCTGCACATATGAACAAAGTCCATGGGGAGGTTTCGAATCTTCGACTCCTATTTGACCATCCCACTTGCAGTTCGTGTCTGAAGCATTTTCATACCATGGCCAAGTTGAAAGCTCACCTCTACTACTCCCAGCAATGTCGAGACAAACTTCGAAGCTCCAACTTTCGATGCGGTGTTGAACCTGGTACTGGCTCGGCTGTTGATCAAGAGCGTGCACATCAACATGATCGCTATCTTCCTCCATTGCCTGGGCACGGCCCTCATTTGCCTGCTCCGCGACCAAGAGATTTTGTCGACATCAACCATGAGATCTACGAATTGCTCGTGCAGAACGTCACGGACTTCCAAGATTTCACGCGGTTTGAAGAGATCTTGCGGGCAGGTATTGGGGATACCCCTATTTCGTGGAGTTCTTTGCAGCGGACACTGCACTTCTTCAATGACGCTCTTGCGGAGGAGGATGCCACGTTCTTTGAGTTTAACCTTGAGCGCATGCGAGGATTACTCCAAGAAATGTGCCAACCTGACGCATGGCCATTTCTACAGAGCCCCATTCACACCGTGGTCAATTTCCCGACTGTGAAGACCCTCGAACAACATTGTGAGGTCCTGCAGCAACATATTGGCGCTGAACCGCCAATCCTGGTGCCACGCTCCTTTGGGGCTCACCGAATTTTGTTGCACGCCTATTCAGGCCGCAGACGAATAGGAGATCTACAATTCTATTTGGAGCGAATGCAAACATTGCCTGGCGTGGTGTTGCACGTCGTCTCCATGGATATTGTGATTCATGCCACGGATGGAGACGCCACAGATCCTGCAACAAGATCCTTTTGGTTGGATGCGATTCGCAGGAGATTTGTCATTGCGTATGTCAGCGGGCCGCCTTGTGAGACTTGGTCTCGAGCGCGTGCGGTTCAGCTCGAACCCGCAGACGCAGCAGATGTCACTGGGCAATGTCCTTCTGCAAAAGGGCCCAGGGTTCTCCGAGATGTGGATCATGCGTGGGGATTCGAAGCAGTCCGTCTCCGTGAATTGATCCAATTGATTGTAGGCAATGAATTGCTTGCCTTTTCTTTGCTGGCCATGGTTGAGATCTCCATCGCTGATGCTTATGGGATACTGGAGCATCCTGCAGAAGCGCACGACCTTCCAGAGGCGGCGTCGATTTGGCGACTTCCTTTGATGGCCACCACCTTGAGCATGCCGAACGCGAAGAAGATCACGTTTGCACAGGGCTTGATGGGAGCACGAACCACCAAACCCACTTCTTTGCTGACAATTAATTTGCCTCAGCTCATGTCTGATCTTCACAATTGTCGTGTCCGTAAGGACAACCCCATTGGTTCAGCAATTGGGAAGAATGTACAGGGCCATTGGAAGACGACTGAGTTGAAGGAGTATGGGCCCGCATTGTGTAAAGCCATGGCCCTCTCCCTTTTGCGTGGGATCAATTGCAATGCCATTGACCCTGAGGCTACCTGTCCCACAGAGACCTTTTTGGACCGGATCAGAGCCCTTGTTGTGCATGATTTTGGCTCTGAGCTGGGAGCGGATTTCGCTGGTCCAGGGGCAGTGTAGAATTCGAGTCACTTGCGCGGGGTAGTTCCCCAAGTGACCAAGAGACGAATTCGATTGCCAAGCCGCAGCGTTGAGCTTCATTGTGCTTTTGGCAAAAAAGATAGATACTCATGAAGACATAAATATGTATAGTACATATGTATTTGTATATGTACAGAAACCCATAAATGGAAAACATAGATAGATACCTCTACAATTCTATGCATAAGTAGAGACACACACACATACATACCTATATATATATATTATTGTAGATAGATACCTCAATACATATAATATAGATGTATATATATATATATTTAGATACGGGATACCTGTATATATATATAATTACCGGATACATATATATATAGATACATATATAAAGATAGATACCTATATATATATATAGATACCTATATATATATAGATTACCTATATATATATATATACAGATACCTATATATATATATATATATAGATACCTATATATATACCTATATATATATATAGATACCTATATATATAGATACATATATATATATAGATACCTGTACATATATAGATACCTATATATAGATATATCTATATCTATATCGATACCTATATAGATACCTATATATAGATACCTATAGATGTAGATACCTACACAGATATATATATATAGATAGATAGATACCTATATCGATACCTATATATACACACCTATATCTATATCTATATCTATCTATCTATCTATCTATCTATATATATATATCTATTATATGGATACCTATATACACATATGTACATATATGTATATATAGACAGATAGGATGTATATACATACATTATACCGCATTATGCCTATTATACACACAGTCCTACTATTCTCCGTTTCAAGGGTTGAAACCACCTTCTGATTCGACCGCCAGGCTTCGGTGTCAATACGGCACCAGGTCGAAAGGGCACCGTGCCATGGCCGTTCGCCAGGCGGTGAGTGCCAAGAGTTTTACGGCGAGTCCCTTGGTGTTTTAAAGGATATGGCCACGGCTACGACTAGTAGCTTTCATGGTAGCAACGGATAGTACTGATACGAGCGGTGATAGTAGTACATGGTAGAAAATGGTAGTACATAGTAGTAAATAGCTACAATATTGCCGATGATGATGATGATGATGATGATGATGATGATGATAACAATGATTTCTGACTACATGGCACCGCAGCAACGTCACCTTTTGATGATTTGGTTTGGGGAATCAGCTCAGATACGGACCGAAGATTCCAGATTGGTGAACGCCGTTGTGTGTTGAGTTGGATCGTTTTCGGAGAGGAATGGTTACGCGAGAGACGACATGCCGATACTGACAACAGTTTTGACCGTATACAATAGTTGTATGCATATTTGCTATGATTTGCATGACCATAGTAACAACAACAATTATGATTATGATGGTAGATAATCAAGAAAACATGGTAACATAATGATTGTCAGGACAGTAGTGAAAAAATATGACAATGACCATCATCATAAAAGGCTTGTTGCTCGTCAAATACACCCTTTTCTTTGTACAGCTTAGCCTGAGCCCCCCCAAAAAATCAACGGCTACTTCGACATACCGAGGTATGTCGGCCCTTGCCAAGCGTGTTGCGTGGCAGGAAGCCATCGCACTGTTTGAGGGCATGAAAAACCAATCGATCCAGGCGGCCAAACACCGGAGATGTCATTGGGATTTACCCAACAAGAATGGTGAATTGCCCAACACAAATAATGATGACTTACCTCACAACAAAATGATGAACCACCCAACTAAAACGGTGATTTTTTTTACATTTTTTTTACTTTGCACATCTTGATGATCATGGTTTCATGTTCCTATGGATGTGGATTGGTCTGATACCCCAACTTGTGAGGCAGTTTGATGGTGGAACATGAGGATCAACCGCGATTAACCATCAGATTTTGGCCGTTTTTGGCGCAATTCTGGCAATTCTGTGGCATTTTTTGTCACTAGCAGGCCAGCAGATGGATTTATGGTGGGTATATCTACACCTGAACGAATCAACAAAAACCAATCCAAAACTGTGGGCCCATCATGGCTAGATGTGAACCAACTTACCCATTGGAAATCCGGTATACACCTTCTATAGTGCTTGGTAGATCCAATCTTTTGCTGGTCAACTCATCATTTTTGCTGGCTACATCCCTTGCCGGTCAACTCATCATTTTTGCTGGCTAGATTCCCCAAATCCCAAAATTGGCTGCTTCAATTCACATTTCTAGTGGTTAAATCTCCATTTTTCCAGTTTTAAATCACCACTTTTGCTTCTTAAATCCAGATTCCAGACGTCACGAGTGGTCGAAGGCTTTGTCCTCTCGCAAGTCCCATGGGAGGCGGACGCCTTCAGTTACAGCGTGCTGAGTAGTGCCTGCGACAAGGTGTGGGAAGACGGGCAAAAAGCTGGCCATGTTACAAGGTGGTGCCCCATAGTTAAGTAAGTTGGTTTATAAGTGAGCCATGGACAAAATACCTTGGTTATGATTGGTTGTGATGGGGAGTTATACAGTATACTAGCAAAGTTATTGGGGATTACGATGACCCATAGTTGGGAAACCTATCAACCAGTACAATGAGATGGGAGAGGGATGGATAGGGGATGATAGGGGTATTTTTCAATGGCTCAAGTGAGTAAACGAGTTTTTTTGGATATATCGAACTAGTTCACGGGGTGAAACTCAACCAACAAACAGTGGGGGACACCGTGGATGTCCTTTTCCCACCGGTTGGTTGAAAAACCAATAGGTAGATGAAAGCACATACTATATATCAGCCCGGCCACAATTTAACTTTTCCTCAAAGGATAGTACGACCGGCAAAGTTATAGTGTTCAATGATTGATGCTGATTTTACCCGCAATCCCCCCGATTAGCCTACAACTCTTTGAAATGATGTTAGTTATCAAAACACGTTCATGATTTCAACATGCTCAAGGGGATATCAAGATGATGTATATGGAATGGGATTGAAATTCCCCCCATACAACTTGATATTTTTTACGGGAATCCCGTGAGGACGTCTATGGAATTTGAACTCTCACCCCCAGGGGCTCCGTCGGCCTGGAAAAACCCCACCAGGCACAAGGAACGCCCTGAAAGAGTGGTACGGAGGGATCATAGATTTTCACTGGAATGTATGGATATGGCTCACAATGATTAACCCTTTAATTGCTGGGTTTATGTGAATTTACCATTAAACGTGACCATTTTTGGTACCATCATTTTGAGCCATAGCCGTATGGATACATGTCATGATATGTTTAACCATGTTTAACTCAGCATTTTTGTAGATCGTCGTTTTCCTGGGAAAACCATGGGTATGTGAATTCATTCGAGGATAAGTCGGTGTTTTTCCGCCAAACATTTCCGGAGTTTCTTTATTTGTCATAACAACCAATTTTTTCACTGAAATATGTGCTGGTGACCTTTGTTGGGGTTCAAGCGACATTGCAAACTCGAACCAGATAAGATTTTACAAGCGAAACACTTCCCCCCAATATGAAACACCTCCCAGAAACCATGGTGAAATAGGATATGAAACCACATATTGGGAAGGCTTTTTTTAGGATTAGAGGTTGCTAGATTGATCCAGAACACTGGGAGGAAAGGCACTTAAACTATGGCAGCTCCAACCACCACCACCAACAACCATCTAGGCTATACCACTGATTACAATAGCCATTCATGGTAGTCCTGGCCCCCCTCCCTTTGGGGTGGTTCCTTAATATTATCAGCCAACATCAACCCTTTTTCACTCCGCAGTCTCCGGCCAAATGCTGGCAGTCGTTGATCCAGCGGATTTGGAAGGCAAATCAGGCAAAGCAGTGAAGCAGATCTTGTCAGATCAGCTTGGCATTTCCAGATTTCGGCAGCGATTGTTCTGCGAGGGCGGATTTCTGGAGATCCCTGACGCGATGATTTTTGAGGCAGTTCCACTGAAGCTTGAGCTGGTGGTCTTGAACTTCTGTCCAGCCGACCCTCGAGACACCCAGAGAATAATCGAAGCATCCAGATCCAATGTTTCAGTTTCACTCGACGAGTTGCTTCAGCGTCCAGTGGATCCCAATGTGGTGGATCAACGGGGACTGACAGCATTGCACTATGCTGCCAAGTACGGAAATTTGCAGATGGTGAAACTATTGCTGGAGGCAGGTGCAAAGAAAGATGCACCAGACACGGGAGTGCAAGGGAGGACACCCCTGCATTGGGCAGCTAAGAACGGCCATCTCGATGTCGTGCGCCTGCTGGTTGAAGCTGGGGCCAACATGGATCAGCCCATGAGTGAAGATGGGTCAACTCCATTGCACTGGGCAGCTCAGAATGGCCATCTCAATGTTGCGCGCCTGCTGGTTGAAGCTGGGGCCAACAAGGATCACCCTATGACCGAAGGTGGATCAACTCCATTGCACTGGGCAGCTGAGAACGGCCATCTTGACGTCGTGCGCCTGCTGGTTGAAGCTGGGGCCAACATGGATCACCCTATGACCGAAGGTGGATCAACTCCATTGCATTGGGCGGCTGAGAACGGCCATCTTGATGTCGTGCGCCTGCTGGTTGAAGCTGGGGCCAACANCCTATGACCGAAGGTGGATCAACTCCATTGCATTGGGCGGCTGAGAACGGCCATCTTGATGTCGTGCGCCTGCTGGTTGAAGCTGGGGCCAACATGGATCAGCCTATGACCGAAGGTGGATCAACTCCATTGCATTGGGCGGCTGAGAACGGCCATCTTGATGTCGTGCGCCTGCTGGTTGAAGCTGGGGCCAACAAGGATCAGCCCATGAGTGAAGATGGGTCAACTCCATTGCACTGGGCAGCTCAGAACGGCCATCTTGATGTCGTGCGCCTGCTGGTTGAAGCTGGGGCCAACAAGGATCAGCCCATGAGTGAAGATGGGTCAACGCCATTGCACTGGGCAGCTCAGAATGGCCATCTCAATGTCGTGCGCCTGCTGGTTGAAGCTGGGGCCAACAAGGATCAGCCCAGGAGTGAAGATGGGTCAACGCCATTGCACTTGGCAGCTGAGAACGGCCATGACGCTGTCGTCCAGCTGTTGATTGAGTGTGGTGCCAATAGTAAATATCCATGGAAAACTCAGCTACTGCGTTGGATATGGCATCAGAGCAGGGCCCTGTGGAATCGTTTGTTTTAAGGCTGGCAGGCCCAGGAAAGTCCAAAGGACAAGCTGAACATGAAGTTGAGAAAAAGGGGCACTGTTGCAAACTTGACTTGGCTGGACTTGACCACATCCGTGTCATGGAAACTCCAAAAGGGATTTTTGTCCAAAACAATGCAAGAATGGTACAAGTGTCAGCGCTTCAAAATGCTTGCGTCCACAGAAAATCACGGCCAACTGTACTGTCCCTTGTTTACGGGCCCAAAGAGCTGAAACCACGAGTATCTAACAGCGCTCTACATAGCATTCGAAGATATTGGACGACAATGCTCCACTTGGACATGACAATTTTGTGATGAGCCCTCTTCACCACCATGGGGGGTACCCCTAAATCATCCATTTCAATAGGATTTTCCATTAATGTTGGTAAAACAATACTAGACCATCCAACATTTCACCATAAATAGTTGGTAGAAGCCATTCCCAAATGGGTGGTTTATGGCATTGTTTTACTCACATTATACACCATCCATTTCTGGAGATCCCCTATAGGCGAGCCGGTGGACCCTAGCACTGCAGAGCTTCGTGGAGATGCAACGACAGCAGGTGGGACGCTGGGACGCTGGGAGAGGGTCACGCAGGGAAGGGTCAACACCAGCAAGTGGGGACTTTCAATTGAGTGATAAGTGGACATTGCCGCTACTTAGCCCATTTATGACATTTTTTTCAAACCAGACTTAGGATTGGGGGTAGGAGTAGGATAATTCGGAGGATCCCCATCATTTTTGGGATGGCTAGGACTAGGGGAACACTATGGAATTAGGGGAATAAGATGGAATAATCACTCAACATGGCGAATTAGTTTCATGTCAAACTCAGGTACTATCTCAGAAGGTTTTGGAAGAATACTAGAGGATTAGGGTTTGTTATTTGGATTATTCTTTGGGATTGTTCTTGGGATATGGGGAATATCTGGAACTGATAAAAGAAAAAAACATGGGATGGTTAGGATTCAGGGAATCATCCTATGGGTAGATTCTGTCACGTCTATTGAACAGGTTTCGGATAAGACCCATTTATGGGTTTGATTTGAAATTGGATATGACTCATCTTCAATATGGGTCTGTCTGAAAATTGTATACCCATAAAGTTGCCATGTTAACCGGAAAATCAAGATAAAGCATCAGATTTTGGGGTAAGACATTTTCAGACAAACCCGTATTTGCCCGATTTTGGAGGACTGAGATTGTGGATCAGCAAGCACAACATTGCAAATTTCATGGCCGCAATGGTGAATATGTACTGTAATGGGATCTTAAGTGATCATGCCATGGTGGGGATAGCACCAGCAACATGTATGTATGTATGTATGTATGCATGCATGCATGCATGCATGCATGCATGTGCATGGATGTATGTAATGTATGTATGTATGTAATGTAATGTAATGTAATGTAATGTAATGTAATGTAATGTAATGTAATGTAATGTAATGTAATGTAATGTAATG
>BGPT01000578.1:207741-226917 GCA_003297045.1 Symbiodinium sp. clade C Y103 | reverse complement strand
TAATGTATGTAATGTATGTAATGTATGTAATGTATGTAATGTATGTAATGTATGTAATGTATGTAATGTATGTAATGTATGTAATGTATGTAATGGTATTGTATGGTATGGTATGGTATGGTATGGTATGGTATGGTATGGTATGGTATGGTATGGTATGGTATGTATGTATGTATGTATGTATATAAATATATATCTCACACACACACATATATATATATATATGTATATGGAAATGATTAGGGGTGATTGAGGATGTATGTAGTTGATCAAAATGATAGGGGTGTGTACTGGATGTACCCTCCGGTAAATTAACGTTGCAATTTCAGATGATTTTACCCAAGTAAACTTCCATTTATAGGGGAGTTTTGATTGCCACGTTTGATTGCCGAAGGGTAACTGAAGAACATACTGAGGACATCTTGGTACAAGGTAGGTGGATGGTTTGCACCCTTTCCCCTAAGAGACCCAAACTTGTTGGAGGATCAGCCGACTTAGCAAGTGGTTTTTAACTGGGGTTCTAACCCATTTATAAGTGAGATAACCCTAGTCGGGGGACTTGCTGACCAGGGTTACTGATCCTCCACCCAATGATGTTCACTTATTGGGGGATTCCTCTCCTATATATGTGTCGCGCGAATTTATTACTATGGATAAACATCCCAATTCTAATTCTTTAGATAAATCGCCGTATGTTGACTGTTTAAAGCCCTATACATGATGTTTTCAATTTTCAATGAAAGGATGGAGAACCATGGTAATATTGGTTGTTATTATATAACCACTATGAACATTAAATTACGGTTAGCAACACCATTAAAACACCATCGTCAACCAGTACAACCACTAATCAACCACTAATCAACCACTAATCAGCTACTTCATTACTTAATTGACCACTAATCATCTAAAATGATAGTGACAAACCATTTAACACCATTAAAACCGCCACAATTGCGCACAAATCATGTATTTAGCCGCTATTCAATACCATTAAACACCATGAAAAACACCATTATTTTCCAGTATAACCAGTAGAACCGCCATATGAAGTTATTCATAAACCATTTATCATTTTTTAAATTTCCATATGTGAACTGTTCACGGTAGTATGGCCTACTAAGCATCAACATTAGAGTACCAGTAAGAACACCTTTTCTTAACCACCATAATCAACCATCATAACCATTTGGTACAATCCATATCTCACATGGAGAAAACGGTCTCCAGGTGCAG
Organism: Symbiodinium sp. clade C Y103; assembly: GCA_003297045.1. Lineage (NCBI taxonomy): Eukaryota > Dinophyceae > Suessiales > Symbiodiniaceae > Cladocopium > Cladocopium sp. clade C. Next base: position 225,681 of record BGPT01000578.1, on the reverse strand, counting down.
CCCACCGTGGTGAACTTTGCCTGCGCCATCAGCGCCTGCCGCGACTGGCGCCTGGCTCTACACCTGGGCCTCGAAGAACTTCCGTTGACGAAACTTGCGCCGGACGCGGCGATTTTCAATGCGCTGATGAGCGCCACTTGGGGACAAAAAAGTGGGGAGATGGGCGATTTTCTGGGGATTTTCTAGGGATTTTCTTCGTATCATGACGGTTTTAGCACATATGTATATCATATCTATATTATATCTATATCTATGTATATATCATTATTGATTAAACTATATACAATCAGACCGCTGCCGGGATTGGGAAAGATGTTGATTCTGCATTCAATGATTGTTGATTAATGTGACAAACCCAATGCCTGAAGCCATCTGCAATTTTACAAGAAGCGGGTGGTACATACCATCAATAAACTATCCATAAACCATCCACACTTGGAGTTTTGTGGCAGTTGTGCGCATTAAACTCGGCCGAGAACACAAACTGGGCCTAGGCCTAGTTGATCCTAGTTGTCCCAGTCAAACTGGTGCTAAGAAAACCCTGTTTTTTGCTTATTGTTGGTTGAAATGGTACCAGCTGAGGTCAATACTGTTGTTTGTTTGTTGTTTTTCTTTTTTTTTGTTATGTGCATCTTTAATAAGAGGTGTAGTAGAGGGGACAGGAGAGATGGTAGAAACCCCATTCCATCCACCGCTTCGGAGGATCGAATGTGAGGGTCAGTTGGATAGCTAAGGCGTGCAACAGAGCAGCACAGTGGCAGAGATCTTTGCTACTCTTCGAGTTGCTAAGCCCTAAGCTTTCAGATCAGCAACTGGGAGATGGACATCCATGCAAAGGTCACTGGATTGGTGAATGGGAAAATTTTAACCGGAAACCCCCAGAATTTCATGGGAAAATCCTACCGGTTTCCGGTTAAAATTTTCCCTTAAACCAATCCAATGCAAAGGGAATTCAAAGAAAATAGAAAAGAGCATAGAATCCCATATTCAACGGATTGTTTTCATAGAAACAGATTCAGGAAATCATGATTCCTACCCTAGATATTCTACAATTTCTGCTACATTGTCACTTCAAACATTTCACAACTTCTTGGAAAATACACAGATGCCAGGACTATAATATGTATGTATATACATATACTTGTATGATATTATCATTAAAAGAAACACATTGAACTGATTTAACTGGCAATACTGCAGTAGTTTTCAAGAGAACCACATCCCCTAAAAGGGTGCATACGACCTGGATGAATTTGATCATGACCTCAGGTCGTTTTCAGTCACTGGAATCCCATTATCCCATTATCATTAAACCCCATTCAACCTCATTAGATCCCATGATTTCCCATCAAAACCATCAAAATCCGTTGGTTTCACATTATCCATCACACATTCCATCCATGCAACCCCATTAAAATCCATGAAAACCCCCATGAAAATCCCATTAAAGTCCCATGAAAATCATACAACATCCCCATTTGTTGCTGGTGAAATCCCATTCAAAATCCCATCAAAATCCCAGGCTGATGTCCCAGACGCCCAGCCTCCGCACGAGCCTGGTGACGCTGGGTGCCCTCCTCGCAGCAGCGGAGAAGGGGCAGAAGTGGCGCGAGGCATTGGTGCCTCGGTGACCGTTCAAGGGGGACTTAAGAAACGGGTGAGGTTGGGCAGTTCACCACCAACATATTATATTTATATGTATGTGTATCTATATATGTATATATATGTATATGTATATATGTATATATGTATTTTACACAACTACATATGATTATATGATTATATATAAAACTATATATATATATATACTTGCAACATTTAAGATTATTGCTAAGGTTGTGGATACTGACAATGACCAACTTGCTGACCAAGCATGAACCAACTTGCTGGGTCCCAAACAGGGTGGACTTGGGTACTTTCCGGTCACCTATCCAGCAAGGTGGTGGTCCCCTAGTTTTTAGTTGGCTTCTGCCCCATTGACTATAGAACCCTGGATATAGTTATACACCAACTTTGCTAAGGAACGGGGGGCACCACCAAACGAGCACGGCCAGGTTTGATTACCAGAAGGTTTTCCATGCTTGACAATGTAGAGAATTCAGATGATCATCCAAATCTGATGATGTTGATCGTATAATAAGAATAAGTTGGGGTAGAAACCACAGAAGGATTGTTGACATTCTGAACACTCAGCAGTATGTAAGTCTTTTTTCCGGACCGAGCTGGCGAAAAATCTACTCGAAGCCAGTTCGACCTGCTAAGCCGTCCGAGGCCTAAATGATTTGGCTTACAGCCATAGTTTCTTTGAGCTGGAACATTTTGTAGCCAATGATTGACTGGTAGTTACCATCCACCAAATTAAGATCGACAGTGCAAAATGCGGAGGTGTTAGCAATTGCTTTTCGCCACGCATTTGCTATTTTCAGGGTCTATGTCAATTTTTCGTGGTAGTTATATGCGGTTCGTGGTAAACCAATTAGTCCGGATCCCTTCAACTGTTGCACAGCGCCCACTGGTCCAAATGGCCTGCGCCAACATCAGGGGTGGGATTCATGTCTCCTTTTCAAGGGATTTGTTTCACATCACATTTGTTTCCTATCCGTTGGAGATGATGTTCCCGAAACTGGGTGATGTTGAATATGGTTGAATCAGATAGGACATTTATAAAAACGCCCTGTTGATAAATGTTGATCCCCCGAAAAAATTCTATCGATCGGTCCTGTATCCATCGCCAGCACACCTCACCAAGGGACTACTCGATCAGCTCCCAAAGAACCCCAAGGCGCCGAATTTTCGCGGAATAGAACTGGGATCATCCCATGGTTTCTTCGTTTACCATGGCTCCCCAAGGGACATGACATTCGGTATATCCCCTATTTTCAGTTGAACCCGCTATGGACTTCTCAACTTTTATGGTCCCAATGGATGATCTCCCACTACAAACCTTTGCTCAGGCAGCGAAGGTTCTAGTGACCATTAAAGTAGATAAGAAATGTGACTTTCCTTAGGAATCTGCTGTTGATTTTACTCTTCTGTTTGCAATAGGTTTCTACGGCTGTGAAATTGTGTACCTCATTTCCAGCCATGTGTAGGTACTCCCAACCCAAAAACCGGCTAGGTTTCCGAAACGGGGAGCCTGGAGAATCTTTGGAAATGACCCTGTGTCTATTTAATGGTTAGCGAACTGGAGAAGCACCATTTTATTAGGCAAATCATCATTTTTTTCATCCATGAACGGGTCATTCTCCATAGCTATGTTATATAAATAACACCAAATGGTACCTGATTGCGCATGTATGATCACGAATCTCCATGTTCTTACTTTTGTTCTTGTTCTTCTATGTAAGAAAGCTAGGATGTCTCCACAATTTTCTCTCCAACAACTTCCACATATTCCCCCAAACTACATATATTTAATATAGAATCATAGAAGCGTCATTGGTCTACCCTCATGATGGATTAACCCACCATTCTATCCCTCAGCAAGCCTTGCGTTGCAATGGCTCCCATCCATGCGGTTTTTATGCGATTGTTCAATTAGTGCCCCAATATGTGGCATGTATTGAATATTATATATGACCATATGTAATTGTTACGATTATCTTTGCCTATATCACCTATATTTATATCGTACCATTCAAAAGCACCCCTTGCTTCGGTCTTATCACCTGTCCAAAAAAAGATATTGTTGGATAGAATAGTGCCAAACAACCTGATTATCCTGTTGACGTAGTATCACTTGTTAGAATCATCCTTAATCCACTCAATATCAACAACAACTCATTAGTGGACAATTATGACCATATTATTACCTTAATCCTCTTGTTGTATATATGTATATAATATAATATATATATATATATATATATACATAATATATCTTGATACAGTATCCCTTACTACAATCATCCTCAATCCTATTCTGATCACCCAAACTTCCACCTAAATCACCCTCCACGGTGAGGCTTCGCAGCGCAGCTCCACGGTGATCTGTTTCAACACCGCGCTGTCCGCGTTGCACAACGCCACGCAGTGGCCGCAGGCGCTGCAACTGCTGCGACGCTTTGATGAGGAGCAGCTGATGCCCACGGTGCGGGGTTGGGAGTGCAACGGTGGTACCAAAGGTGGGGAAAATGGTGAACTGATGGTGGGAAAAGTAGATTTGGTGTTGTGTTTTTGTGACCTTGAGATGTTTTTTTCTTGGGGTTGAGTGTGGAGTTTTGGCTTTATTTGAGTTTACGAGCATTCGCAAATGGTGAAAATGGGATAAAATGGGTATGGTTTGAGTATCATTTAGTGCTCAGCAACTGAGTCAAGCTGATTTTTGCCTGGTTATAAGTTGACAAAAACAGCCATGAGCCCATAATGAGTTCTTGCTTTGCCACAATATATATATATATATAGATATAGATATATGTATACTGTATACATACCTTTGATATAATTACTGCCACTACTACCCCCATACCATTGCCACTACCACTACCATTACCTGTCACTACTCACTACTTACTCTTCTTACTCTTTCTACTCTTCCTACTCTTCGTACTCTTCCTACTCTTCCTGCTCTTCCTACTCTTCCTACTCTTCCCATTCTTCCTACTGCTCCGACTCTTGCAACAACAAGAACAAGAACAAGAACAAGAACAAGAACAAGAACAAGAACAAGAACAAGAACAAGAACAAGAACAAGAACAAGAAGAAGAACAAGAAGAAGAACAAGAAGAAGAAGAAGAAGAAGAAGAAGAAGAAGAAGAAGAAGAAGAAGAAGAAGAAGAAGAAGAAGAATAAGAATAAGAAGAAGAAGAAGAAGAAGAAGAAGAAGAAGAACAACAACAACAACAACACTAACAACAACACTAACAACAACACTAACAACAACACTAACAACAACACTAACAACAACACTAACACTAACACTAACACTAACACTAACACTAACACTAACACTAACACTAACACTAACACTAACACTAACACTAACACTAACACTATATACTTATGCCGCCGCCGCCGCCGCCGCCGCTGCTGCTGCTGCTGCTGCTGCTGCTGCTCCTGCCACTATATCCACTACCACAATTGTATATGACTATCATTATTATCATTCATATTGCTGTTTTTATTACCAGACCCGGCCACAGGTCATCACCTGGAATAGCACAATGTCAGCCTGCGAACGCGCGCAGCAGTGGCAGCACTGCTTGGACCTTCTGCGAGAGATGCGGAGTTCGGTGCGCCACCGGAGTTCGGGACGGAACATGCCGGTGTTCATCCGGGAGATCCTTGGGGTTCACCAGCAAAAATGGTGGTTTCACAGGTAGAAATTGTGGTTTGAACTATGAAGAAATGCGGATTTCTGCGACAAAAAAAGGGGATGCAACCAACAAACATCGTGGCTTAACCACTGAAAATACTGAGGATGCCATGAGCAACAAGTGTTTTTCCCAGCAATCATGGAAATTTAACCGACAAGAGTGGGGATTTGTAGTTGATTTACCATAGAGATTGGGGTATTAATACGATACTTGTTGGCCTTGTGGTGGATATAGCTACAGTTGAATGGGCCCCACGTAACGTACGGGACCATAATACTGATGGGGGTATGAATACGGTATGAATACGGTATGAATATCCAACAAAAACCAATCATTTTCCATCTGAAAACCATGACCTGACCCACACCCAGAGGGAGGGGCACCCAACATGGAAATACATTGCCCTTTTCCTGGCCTATCCTTTTGGGAGATTCCCTGAAATCTAGAACTTGTAAGTCTTGATACCTCCAATTTAGGTGACTGAGTTCCCCCCTCATTTCGCGTTCTTTCAGAGAAAACGACATGGATTGAGCCCACAACAAAACTGCTGCTGTTTGTTTAGTCCTATAACTGCCATCGACAAAGAATGGGATGCGGCTTGGGATCGGTGCAAGTTTCTGCATCTCATAGTAGAGTTGCATCAAAGATGTATAGTGGTAAACCCAACACCATTAGTCACCATCCCCAAGTCATTACCATCTTCTGGGGATTGAAACCATCCCTAGTCATGGTAGTTGTTTATGGCAGGGTTTCCCACATCATTCCAATTCTCCATTCTTCAGGTTATATACTTATCAATCATTATGATATATGATTTTCCCAAGATTCACTAACCATAGTGGTGCTATTCCAACCCCTCTCAGATCCCATCCGATCCAGAGGCGGTCTCGCCGACGATGCTCAGTTTTAATGTGGCCATCAACTCGTGTCAACAGGCGTGGCGTTTCAAAGAAATCTTTTTAGCGCAAGAAACTGGTTTGGATTCCAATGTCAACAAGGTGATGATGCCAAAGAAAGTGATGGGACCTCATGATAGTTGAAGGCTTCTTCTGGCCATTGAACTCATTTTTTTTCGCCATTTCTGCAGGTTACTGTCAATTTGTATGAATCTCCATATGTTCACATATAGTTACCATTAGATCACCAATTTCTGTAAGTTGAATCTCTATCAAATCTCCATATAATCACAACAATTACCATTGAATGACCATTTCTGTAGATTAATAAATCCCATTTAAATCCCAATGAAATCCCATGAATCTGTTTTGAAATCCCTATTGATTCACCATTTCTGCAGCTAAAATCCCTATGAAATACCATATTTCTCTGTGTGTCTTTTTTCCAAACACAGGTGGATGGATGGCCCCGTGCCTTGCAGTTGCTGGAGGAAGCCAAAGAATTACAGCTTTCTCCAGACTCTTGGAACTGGAGGTGAAAAAAGGAGACCGGGAGACCCCAACATGGGGATATAACATGGGATGTAGTGAGGAAATTTCATGGGATTTAACTAAACAACTAATGATGATGGGCTGGGGATGATGAAACAAGTGGTTCAAAACCCCTGTTGCTTGATAGGGGATTATACTAACCAATATGTTGGGCATGATGATCTTCGCATGAACTGGGAAATCCAATTAGACAACCAGCTGCTCAGATGGTGCTTTTGAATATGGAAACTCTGGGATTCTTAAAGAACCATATTTTCTGATAAGGTGACCATTCAAGGTGTACCCTCCAGTAAACTAACATAGCTATTGAAAACGGTCCATTTATAGATGATTAACCTAATAAAAAGGGCAATTTTCAATAGCTATGTTAAATTACCATGTGGGAAATTGATTTGCAAGTCTGGATTTGGATCGCCGTGTTGGTCTACCTGAGGGTAGAGCAAGTGGTTGCAGTCCACTGAACAACTTTTTGGCACGGTTGGATTGGACACACTAGATTGAAACATGATGACATGGACATATCAGAGATTTCTGACAGCCATCCGAAACCCGTTTGTTGGGCCGTTTCGAGCCTCTCCCTGGCTGATCCACTGACCAGTGGAACTTAAATTGACCACAAGGATCCACAAGGTAAGTATCAGAACTTCCTTTTGATGACGCACCAAAGGTTCATTCAGATGAGAGGTGACACTTGGGAGGATAGCTGCTTCACGAGCACCCTAAAACGATGCTGAAGAAACTGATGCAAAATGATGTACCCTCTGGCAATCAAAAATGACAACGGAAAATCCTCCATTTATCATCATTTATAGATTTTTTTCCTGTTAGAGTGCCTATTTACGGGGGATATCTATCCCATTGCCACGTTTGATTGCCGGAGGGTAACAACTATTTTATTTTCGTTTGCGTTCTTGGCACCGTAGTCCCATAGTTCTGTCATCTTTTGGTCGCGACCGGATCGGAGCAGATCGACCACCAAAATTGCCCTCACTGTGGCGCTAGCCCACTCCATATCTGCCATGCTCGAAACTTGGGCAAACTATCTATATTGGAGGATGGTCACCAGTTCATTAGTAGCGGTTGATATACCCATGATGAGGATTGCCAGCATGGCATGGATGATCATACCCCGTTATACCATGTTTTGACCATGGCGCGTTTTCCAGGCTTCCAGCCCCCGTTCGCTAGGCAAGGGGTACCAATCATCCGAGTCATGGATGACCATTTGAGTATCAACACCTATAGTGACTTGGGGATCCCCCATGACTTGTAGGGCCTCACACCTTTGGTTTTTGCCAAAAGGGCTGGAGATGTAGTTTCCCCACTGCTTGGCTGATAAAGGCCTTCATGGTTCCTCAAGATGCCGTGTGGTAAGAGATGCAGCTTCAACCACTATAAGACTATAACCATTCCGAGATTTCTTTCTACGTGAATCCCAATTTTGTTGGTGAAACACCAATTTTGGATGGTTAAATCTACAAAATGCTAGTCAACTCAGTGTCTTTGATGCTTCATTTCCAAGTTGCTTAAACTCCCAACTGTCTTCTGCTCAAATCCCAATTTTTGAGCTGTTCGACAGCAGTTCGTCGCTAAGGATACCATCAGTTTCACCAACCTTATTAGTTCGCTGGCAGCCAGTGGAGAGTGGCAGAGGAGCCTGTGACTCGGCGCGACCAAACGTGGGGTGAAATTGATCTGGGGAAAGTACAATCTACCCTCCTGTAGACGTTTACATAGATGTGGAAAACCTACCATTTGTAGATCATTTTCCATTATGGAACCATTGGTTTTCCGTATCTATTGGTATGTTTACCCTAGGGTAGACTTTAATCACTCCAAAGTCTGAAGTGAGCTAAGGATGCTTAATATGGGGACAGAACGGGGATGTACTGGGGATTTAATATGGAACCAACCCGTAAATATACAGTATCTAATCTAATAGTGTCTAATTGATAATTCCAAAATCTGAAGCGAACCCAGTCTGGGTGGTTGCCTAGCCATCATCTATGGTTTGTCCATAAATGGGGGATTTACGCCATCAAATAAGAGGTAAACTGATGACAAACCACTGGAAGTAGGGGTACCCTATTTTCAGACGCGCCCAAATTCACGTTCGAAGCAACGGGTTCAGCAATAGCTAACAGACCAAATGACTGTTGTTGTTCCCTCTTTCAATCAGCTCTTTCCTTTTCTGCACACCCATTTTTGCTGTACTTCGTTACTTACCACCCCCAAACTGTATGAAAGGCAACAACAGCAAACTCCAGAAATGCCACGATGAAGGTCGCCAAACGTACATCCCAATCATCCAAGAGCTTTTTCTGTATATTGGAACTGGAAAATGGCTTCTTGTGTTGGTTTACGTGACAATCTAGAAGAAACAGTTGTTTTTTTTCCCTTAATCTGATTTTACTCATCTACCCTCCTGTAAAGATTTACATAGATGTGGGGAAAACCCCAGCATTTGTAGGTGATTTCCCTAGGAAAATCATGGGTTTTCCACATCTTTTTCTATGTTTACCGGGTACAAATCAAACATGATCAGATCCTAGGACTCTTCCCTGTGGTCCTATAGATCCCATTGGCAAATATGAGGCCCGGAAAAAAAGGGAAGTTACACGTCTCAAGTGGCCACTTTAGTAGCCAAAAATGATGCAACCCCGTTTTGAACCAGATTTAGGGGGTTGTTTTCCCCAAGAATTTTCAGACAAACCCACATGTTCCACTGATTTCCCATGACTTTTATCATTCTCGAACCATCCCCGGGTGATGTTTCAGGGAACAATCTCAATGGATTGGTTTAAGGGGACAATTTCAAAGGAAAACCTCGATATTTCCATGGGAAAAACCACGGTTTCCGGTGAAGGTATTTTCGCACCAATTCATTGAAGCCAAGTTAGTTTATAACATTTTATAACCTTGCTAAGCAGGGTTTATGGGGATTGTATCATTACAATTCATTACATCTATAGTTCAAGGGGGTTATTTTTAGCAACAAACATCACTCCAGGGCAGCAGTTTCACTCTGCAAGGTTCCTCTTGGCGGAGATGGAGCATCAGCAGCTGAAACCCAGCGTGCTGAGCTACAACTCTGCCATGACAGCGTGCAACAAGAGCCGCTGGGCATGTTGGGATTGGGGAGATGATCCCCAAAGTGGCCCAAAACTTCTGAGTTTGAGGGACACTGGGGGTTTTGACCAAAGAAAAAAAGGGAAGACAAAATTGATTGGTTTAGAAAATCGATTTCACCACTGCTTGATGGCTTTAAATGGGGGTATACGCTGTCTCTTGCCCTGGGAGGATTCTGGTGTTGTTCTTCACCCACGTGGCTAAGAAGGGATAGAAGATTTGGAGCCCTGGCCACCTCGGCCTGCCTTCAAAACATGTGGGGGTCTCGGGTTCCAACTGTTTGTTGGTAAGATTTCCATAGATTTCCTTCAATCAACCTCATAGGTCCTTGGTGAATTTCATTGAATTCCATACCCTCTGGTAAACTAACATGGCTATTGAAAATTGCCATTTATAGGTGATTTTCCCATTAAAATTTGTGATTTTCCATAGCTATGTTAGTTTACCAGAGGGTATTGCTGGTGATTTTCCCATGATCATATCCCTATGCTTTTTGCATGGAATCTCCACAAGGTGCTGGCCCCCTGAGGTGCAAGTTGTGTTAGTAATTAAGCCGACTTAGCTAAGGACCCTGCACGATCCCAATAGAAATCATACTTGCTGCTTCATCCCGGGTTACAACCGTTTTTTTTTTACCCAGTCAGAAGTGGACTAACCCACTTAGCCCATTTATAACTAGGGTTATAACCTACTTACTACCCTCTGGTAAACTAACATAACTATGGGAAATCACATTTAATGGGAAAATCCACTATAAATGGCCATTTTCAATAGCGACGTTTAATTACCAGAGGGTAAGTACAAAACCCCTATGATTTTCCGAGGTTCAGATTCAGGGCCCAAGGCCAGTTGGCAGTGGGCGCTGCGCTTATTCCATGCCTTGCCGAGGCAAAAAGGTGCGGCACCGGTGCCGGGCGGGGTCCCAGGATGAGATCGCAGCGTTATCCAACTGGGGATAGAACTACTTTTTATCGATTGTACAATATGTCTATCTATCTATCTATCTATCTATCTATCTATCTATCTATCTATCTATCTATCTATCTATCTATCTATCTATCTATCTATCTATCTATCTATATCTCTCTCTCTCTCTCTACATAATATTAGAAAATAGAATATGTAAAATATACATGGATAATTAGCCATCCAAAATAGGGGTGCAGACTTAGGTTTCAGGTGAATGGCATAGATATTTCGACACGCATTCTATGAGGATACAAGCAACAGACATTGGGAATTCAAAGGTAAAACCAAACGTATTATGAGGGCCCCAGTTCGTTGGCTAAGTCTGTTTAGAACTAGCACAACTAGAATTTAATGGCAGATATACCTATGGTTGACGGGGTTTATAAACCAACTCCTAACTGTGGGGCAGCACATTGTATAGGCTATCAACCATTTGTCCGTCCAACTCTTGTTGAGACCTTCCTTCATTCGCAAGCAGGATGGTTAACAAATGGATAAACAATTGGCCAACACCACCCCTGTAGAGTTCTCTGGCAGCATCTGTGTTTTTCCTGGTCAGAACCCAGTTTTCGCCAGCGACCATCTTTTGTTACTCTTTACAAGCCACTTTTTTTGTTGGTTCCGTCTTCGTTCACTGGACAGCCCCCAGATTGAACCTGGGCATTGCAGCATGGTCTCAGACTTTTTCTGCTCAAGACATCCATCGCCCGTGTCTTCAATGCAGGATGTGCCATCCGAGGGAGCTGGGGATTCAGCAACTGGGACTTCGGGAAGGAGTTCCGACCCCATCGGCCCCGGCCCCATCAGTTGGAAACAGCTGGGACTAGTTGCTCTGGTCTCCTACGCTTTGGGCGCCTGCGGATTCCTTCTTTGGTCCGCCCTTACGAGGCCCAAGCCACGTGGTCCGAACGGGCCGAAGGTCATGCTGAAAGACTCAGAGTATCCCCCAAAGTATGGCAAGATACCTGAGAAAACGATCTGGTTCTACTACAACAAAGGTTGGGATCCCATGCCCAACCGTCTGGTGGACCTTTGTGTTCAAACCTTTTGTGTGACCTGGATCAGATGAAGATACTTTGTTTTTTTTTGTTTGGTTTATCCAATATTTGGGGATGCCGTTTTTTTTGTAGGGGGTCATCTTGATAAAACCTTTTTTTTGAAGATGTTGGTTGGTAATGTCTGTATCCATCTATGCTACATTTACATACGCATGATTGTATAGATGTGCAGATACATATCGTATATACATAAACTTTTTTGTATCTATACCTATACGTATGCGGTTCTCTCAAGCAAAACCCCAGGTCAACAATCCGGATTGGAACTTTGAGTTTGTGAGCGATAGCAATGTGCTGGAGTACGTGAGCCCAGAGATGCTACCAGTCGCGTTTTGGACCTGGCATAAGCCTGCCAACAAGAAAGATTCTTAGAAAAGACTTGGATTTGCCACGCAGTTTTTTTTAGAGATAAATCCATGAAAATACAAGTGGTTAATCCGCCATTCGTATATGCTGGTATTATATATATATATGTATACACGTATGGAGTTTTCCTAAAATGGGGGTGCCCCAAATCATCCAAAATTCGACCATTTTAGTATTGAAACCTATGGTGACTGAGGAATCCCCCATTTGAAGAACCACCTTACATATCCATGAAAAGTCACGCCGTAGCAGGCCGAAAGCTCCCTCACAGACATGTCTCACACATCGGGCGCTTTCAGAATGTCTGACTCCGGTCATGAAAAAAACATATCCGTCCTTCAGGGAATCTATTGCAAGGTGCTTCCCTCTCCAGCTATGTTTGTTGGTTTGTCACCCCATGAACTACATCTGAATCATAAACCCAACAGTGAAACGCATGAACTCTTCGTGATTTCAACGACCATTGCGCGTTTTTTTTTTTGCCCCACAACCCTGCAGCGTGACTCGCCCCGGGCTTTGCCGAACGTGAGGATATTGTCATGGCCAATGTCCTGGCGTTGTATGGGGGTGTTGCAGCTGATTCCACCATTCTGAATTTCAAATCGCTGAATGTCCTGTGGAATCGCATGTTGACAGATGGTGCGGATGCCGTGACTGGAAAGAGAGACGTTTGATGTTTTTTTTTTCTTGGGTGAATGGATGGGTAAATATCCTTCTATAAGAGCTAAACTTTATTGAGCCAGATTGGTGGTAGGGTATACCCTCGGGTAATTTGTTACATAGTCGTGGTGTAGATGGCCCGTTGAGTGAGACATGATTTACCGTTCTTGGAGACGTTGGTTTGGCATGGCTAAGTTCAATCTTTGAGGAATACTTGAAATGAAGAGGAACTACTTACTGGTGCTAAACGTAGGGAACGGGGGTTGCTGACCTATAATAAACATTAATAATCATCCCAGCAACCCCCATTCCCTACTAAGCACCAGTAAGACTAAGGATTCAATTCCGATTGCTTTCGATGAACCCAGGTGATCTACTGGTACAGATTCCTTGAACCCTGGCCAGAACACGACAGTTCTGCTGCCTGGTTTTTCATGGCGCGTCGAGACACAGGCTTGGTCTCAAGATGTGGAGCCCCATTTCATCCCAAAGTTTTTATCAAGTTAAAAAACAGGTTCTTATCATGGTTTTAATCATGATTTATCATCATTTTCCCAGCTGTTTCATTGGCCTTTTATGACCATCTTCCCTAGGATAGTTCGTGGCCTTTGGGATGGGGGTGACACGCATCTCATCCCTGACTGAGGGATCTTCAGACGCTATGCACAAGACATCAAAACCCATTTTGGCAACGTGCACCTTGACGTCTCGCGCGTTGGAGGAAAAGCATACCTTGCCTTTGCCACTGGGACGGTTGAACCGATCATGATTGAGATCAACCGTTCACTTCCACTTTGCTCAACCGATCCGAACACAGCTGGCCGCAAAGCATGTGCCACTGCGATGACACATCATGTTGCGGCAAACACGGATTTGAACAATACCAAGGTGGTCTTTTTGGACCCCAATGACCAAAACCATGGTCCTCAACTGGACACTTGGGATGCGCTGTGCATCAACTATGGCGTCTTCGATTGTCCCACTCCCACACTTTCACGTCCCAGTGCAAAGGAACTCTGCAAGAAAACGGGACGTCCAAATAACATAACTATGGAAAATCACAATTTTTGATGGGAAGAATCCACTATAAATGGCCATTTTCAATAGCTATGTTAGTTTCCGAAGTCATGGGGGGTATCCCAAATCATCCATTTTCAATCCGGATTTTCCATTATAAACCATCCATTTTTGGGTACCCCCATGACTTAGGAAACCCCCAAATGGAGGTTTCCGAAGTCATGGGGGGTATCCCAAATCATGCTAGTCACTGCTCGTCATTGGACAGTATTGACCCCCCCATGGTTTTGGGGGTCTCCATTTGAAGAAACCACCAAGTGTTTATGTTTTTTCCCGGAAAAGCAGCCAAATCAAATCTAGTATCACTCTTGAACATTCAACAAAACACAGATCCTGGCTGTTTATTCCTCCAATTTCTCCCTGAGCCAGGATCTCTGGGAACAATACCAGGGTCGCAAAGACAACCCATACTTCACCATGATCAAACTCTTCGGCGGCGGTGGGAGATTTGCAAAGCAGCACCCGGAGCTTCTGCTGCTCAGCAAAGACGATGAGAGAGAAACTTGGAATGGAGGTGGTTGAAAAACCATATTTTTATTTTTGATTTTCCAACTGCAAATGGATGAACATGGGATGCTTGATCATTTTGCTTACAATTTGTTGACTTCCCCCTTCTTTCAGATGATGAATGACGATCATAGTTTTCAGGGGGTGGCAACCACCAACTAGGAAAATGTGATGAGCATGTGGTTCAAAGATGCGGGTATTGAGCCGGACAAGCCCACCTATTGTGGCTCTAAGATATCCGGGCAGAAGATGTTGAAGAGTGAAGGGCTTCGGTTCGAAACAACGGACCAGTCTGCATCGGCATTTCGATTTACAACTGAGCATGTCTAGTTGCAGCTCCACTGGCACCGGCTGGAAGCAGCGGCCGGAAGCAGCGGCCGTGGAGAATGAGTTGAAGTGTGAAGTGGTGTGGTAAACACATGGGCAACTTAGTGAGAACATGATGACAATCCACTGGGTTTGAAGGATATAGCACCCAAAATTTATGTAAATGCAATCATAAACCCCAATTTCTTGATGCTTAATCAATACCCACCCCGGTTTCTGGTAGAAATGGGGATTGTTCATTATTAGATTTTCCACATCATGATAGTCATCATATAGCAAAATCACCTGGGAAAGAATAGTAATGTTAGTAAAGCACTATTGAACCACCCATATTTTGATGGTTGAAACCACCCATTTATGGTAAATTTGGGTATGGTGGATCCTATTGCTTTACTTATATAATTCCGATAGACTCACACAACACTGGCCCAATTGTCTGGTTTTCGTCATGGGGGATGGTCACCAGATATTTGACTCTGCAAACCCAATGATCATGATAGATTCGATAATTATGGATTTTAATGGATTTGAATGTTCCAAAACAACCATTGTTCCAACTAATATTCCGATAAGAATGGTAAATCCTGCTAAATCCTACCGTCATGACTGTTGTTCCATGGAAAACTTCAGGACGACATCATGTTTGCCACACCGGATTTTGCCGATGGTATCAAGGTCCTGAAGCCGCACTCAACATGAGACATGCTGCTGGGGTACAAAAGCGCATCATCCGCGGCGTTTTACGCAATTGTACCTGTAAACCTACGTATACAACTATATCATTCTCAATCTAGACTATCTATATACAAGTTATATACAATTTATGTACAATTATGTACAATTGCACAATATATGGAACAAGATAAAGACATGGATACATCATTTGATGGATGTTTTCCTCGTCTGTTGAAGAGAAAGACCCCACAGTGTCGCTTGGCGCCATAGGATGGAGCTGCTCTTCAGCGCCTAATAGATACCCCTTAATAAGAGCCACTGGTTTCTCATTGCCATTTCAACCCTTGTGTACTTGAATGGGTTTGAAACACACCATTTCACAGCGGGGTATATATGTAGTATATAATATTATATAATGAATTTTAACTTTAGTGAGTTTGTATCAAAACCTGAGACCACGTCCAGCCATTGGTGGCTCCAAAATGGTATTTGATTTTTGAGGAATGAGGTCAACCCATGGTTTTGAACAGCCCGTTTTTAGTAATATGTGGGGGTATCATTTATCATTGGGACTATCACTATTGAAAAACAATGGGAAGGTAAACAGGGGCGTTTTTAATCCTGGGTTGACATTCCCCAATTTTGGGAACCTCAATACATGCATCAAATCCATTTGCCGATGCAGATAGCCTCCAGTAATTCAACACGGCAATGGTTCAATCGGTAGCAAATCGATGGCTATCACTCCAGAACCCCCTCCAGCCTTACGTAGCACGCAACGTGCTACCTGCCGCTTGCGCAACCGCCCAGTTGCTCCGGATGCCTTGAGCTACAACATTGCGATGAGCGCTTTGGAACGTGGAGGTGATTGGACTGGAGCTCTCTGGTTGTTGGAGGCGACCGGTGGGTCTCTGACCAAAGAAGCTCGACTGATGGTTACAAGAAGTCTTCGTTCCTTCCCTACATGCTGTGTACTTTGATGTCACATGTGCATCTCAGTGGGTAGTAACCTGGGCCCGCCCCAATGAGTCCTCTATTCCTTCGTTCATACAATTTAGAAGTGGGTCAGAACCATGTTGACAGGGATGGACATCCACCAATTGTATCGGAGATCTTTACTAATCCCTTACTCCTTCAATAAGCACGCCCTAGAAACCTTGGTTTAGCATTGGAATTGTTGATTTTGGAATCCCCAAAGATCTGGGAGTTTATTGTCAGCAGGTCGGGAATCATATATCTGTTTATGATGGTATATGGTTTTTAAACACAAGTTTTGTAGGTTGTGTAAAGTTGTATATACCCCATTTTGATTCATTAAACCATCGAATGATGGGGTGCACCCTTGGAAAGGCACTTCGCGACTAAAGGATTTCAACCCCGAGACGATATCAGGCTTTCGTGGGGATTTCTAACAGATTTCCAAAAGGAGAACCTTCCCCAAGTGTGCCCTCATTGAACCCATGACTAAACCATGACACGTTACAATTCCAATTCAATCTGCTCCAAATGGATGCTTTTCGCTGATTTGCCAGCAAGAATGACCAAAACCGTTCAATCTAGCCAATTTTTGACCCATATATACATATACTGGCTGGTCTAGCTCTAAATTTCATTGGTCAAACCCCCGTTTTGTTCGTTAAATCGCCGTTTTTGTTGCAAAAAAGCAGCAAACGACACTGTTAGGGACAATTTACAAAACCCCCTTCTGAATCCTTTTGACGAATATATGATATGTTCCAAGTTTGACCCCACATGTTGGTTGGTGATCTCATCAGAATTTCTGTTGCTAGTGATGAGGCACACAACATGCCAGAAACCGTCCCCCAATTTGAGGTTACTTCTACCAATACAAATTACCCAATTACCAGTACAGCAACTATCAAGTTGGGTAACCATCAACTAACCATCAACTAACCATCAACTAACCATCAACTAAGCATCAACTAAGCATCAACTAACCATCAACTAACCATCAACTAACCATCAACTAACCATCAACTAACCATCAACTAACCATCAACTAACCATCAACTAACCATCAACTAACCATCAACTAACCATCAACTAACCATCAACTAACCATCAACTAACCATCAACTAACCATCAACCAACCATCAACCAACCATCAACCAACCATCAACTAACCATCAACTAACCATCAACCAACCATCAACCAACCATCAACCAACCATCAACTAACCATGAACTAACCATCAACCAACCATCAACCAACCATCAACTAACCATCAACCAACCATCAACCAACCATCAACCAACCATCAACTAACCATCAACTAACCATCAACTAACCATAAACCAACCATCAACCAACCATCAACTAACCATCAACCAACCATCAACCAACCATCAACCAACCATCAACTAACCATCAACCAACCATCAACCAA
>BGPT01000578.1:196146-207732 GCA_003297045.1 Symbiodinium sp. clade C Y103 | reverse complement strand
ATCAACTAACCATCAACCAACCATCAACCAACCATCAACCAACCATCAACTAACCATCAACCAACCATCAACCAACCATCAACTAACCATCAACTAACCATCAACTAACCATCAACCAACCATCAACCAACCATCAACTAACCATCAACCAACCATATAGATTTCCCAATTGCCACACATCCCCAGAAGGATGCCGAAGAGTGCGTTCAGGTGCTTAGTTCGATGGTGCGGAAGAGATGGATCTCATTTGATATTTCCTACCTATCGACCTTTTGGGGGGGGTTGCTATGTATGATCAGCAACTGAACAATACTTCAATCGTGTCAAAAATCATCATTTGTTCTAGGTAAATCACTATTTTTCCTGCGGAAATCCACCAAAACATCTTAACTCACCACGAATCTTCCCCAGTCCGCAAAAACCCGCAGGCCGCTGGCCCTTCTCCATCGCTGGCCCACGAGGATCACTTCTCGGATCACTTCGGAGGTGAGGCGCTGGCGAGGCAGTGGAAGAAGATGCAGTGTCTTGCTGACAGCTGTGGCGATTGCATTTTATTGGGATACTGTCTGAAAAGGCTTCCCTGTACCCCCATTTGGATGGCCATTTGTTTTTTTTGAAAAATCATGACTGACCAATGGATTGAGGGGGTTAGCAATGGGATACAATGGGGAGATACAAACCATTTGAGGGATTTTGTAGGGAAACATATATGAGGGATAGAATAAGGATATGGGATATACATAATCACTTATACTTGGGGTACAGTTGAGGTTACTTTGAATATGTTTATTTGTATAGCCATGTTTCTAAACCCCCATAACTTGGGACATAACCCCTATAAACTGTGGTTTTATTGCATATCCACTTCTGATTGGAACTGCACTTCCAAGTATAGCATCTCCCCGCGAAACCGATAGAAAACATGAATTTCGCCATGCTTTTCCATGATTGAAAAGCAGGATCTTATTTTTCTAGCAGCAAATTATGGTTGATGGGTTGCTATTTATAATGGTGATTTAGCAATCATTCATGATGGGATTTACTGGGAATTTACTGGTATGGGCTTAACTATCAGGGTCACACTGTCAGTTGTGTGATGGTAAAGGTTGGTTGGGTATGGTCTAACAGGTGGCATTCCACTGGGACCAGGCTTGGGATCAAAACATCTGGAGAACATTTCTGGATAAAGCAAGGATTTGACTTTCAATTACCCTCTGGTAATTTGTTGCGAAGCTATTGAAAATGGGCCATAGAAATAGTGAATTTTCCCATTAAAGATGGTGATTTTCCATAGTTATGTTAGTTTACCAGAGGGTACGTGGGATTTACTTTTGAAAAAACTGGATCATAACACAAAAACAAAGACCACGGGGGCCCTCTGCATCCTCTGAAGCAGTATTTGGGTGTGTTTTTGAGAGGGATTTTGTACCCAGCAAGGATATGGATCAATGGGCTTGAGATTGATCTGAGTATTCCTAAACCACAGAATTTAGGATTTGATCTGGATGGGACAGTCACACAGATGGGGTGGATTTAACCAGCAAAACATGGAGATTGATATTTGATGTTACAACTTGAAAACGTGAAACCCGACGGCACTTCGGGATCTTCCTCACTACTTTTGGGGGGGTTCTATGCTAGTTTTCAGGGCTGTACTGTAAATTATCGTTGAATCCCTAGAGGTTCAATGTACCTAAGAAACATGGCCGTGGTATCTCAAGTATCGTTGGCAAATGCAATCTGCTCCCAATCCGCCAAGTTCTGTTGGATTCCGTGGGAATGTCAGGCGAAGGTCATGCAGTCATGTCACAGTTCGTCCCCCTCAGTTGTAAATGGCATGAACCCTACATTCATCCATTTTCATCCATTTTCATCCCACAAATTCAGTTATAAATCCATATGTGCGTTTCCACATTCCTTCGTTTCAAGATGGTGATGGGGGTCTCCCATGACTTGGGAAATGCTGTTGAGGGAAACCTCAAATCCAAGCAGTTCATGGTATCAGTTCAATACCCAAAAGAATCCGCAAAAACATCGATTTAAAAAGTCATAGTTGACCAGGTAATGACCAATTCATCCAAGAAAAAACCATGAACGACCCAAACAACTCCGAAATCGCCCAGGTTGGTGTCGATTTCGTGCCTCTCCAAGGCGCAGCGTCCGGCCGAGGCGAGCCCGGAACTGGAAATCGGAATTTTTCCGAAACTCAATCCATCTTTTTTGCATGAGTGACAGCTGTTTTTTTGGGTCAACATAGGTCAAACAAGAGATGATCCAGGTGACCATTGGTGGCTATTCTATCCCATGGTATCCCTACTATCGATGGTGTTTTTTCCCCCCCTTTGTCATTGAGCCACCAAAAAAATGAGGCCCTCACCAGATTTTCGTGGTTTACTTGGTGGCTTATCCCACGAATCGTCTGTAGATTTCATCACCCCGGTGATTTCAATGGGCGTTTTGTAGGGGCTCCACTTAGAACTGAGGTGAACTCAGCCACTTGCAATTCCTGGGTAGTTCAGCACCAAGCAGTAAGTTCTTCGCCTCCAAGAATTTCACATGGCTATGGAAGCGTTCGGGCGCCCCATGGACTTCGATGATGAAGTGCCCGCTGCCCAGGCCCTGGCGCTTCTGCGGAACTTGATCGACCAAGGTGGGGTTTTTGATGGAAGGGTTCCCAAAAGGCGAGGTTTCTATTGGTTGATTTGCAAAAAGGTCTACTGAGTCTACTGGGGTTTGGAATTCTATAGTTAGATGGGGTGAAAAAAGATGTTTTTTGAGCCAACAAACAGACGCATCCTGTGGTCGAAGGGGCCAATGAACATTTTTGGGTCCGTTGAGATATTCATCTTCAGCAGCACTCCATGGTACTATAAGCGAGAACAGTGTGGGATGAGAACAGACCGACTCAGAATCATGAGCATCTGACCGATGGGGATGCAACCAACCTAAAGTGGGTCTAGAATGATGTAGGTCAAAGCTTCACGACTCAATGGTTCGGAGCTGGCCTTCTTGATATACAGTATCAGCTTGGTCCATCTATGAGGTTCTAAAAAAAAAACAAACATGGGCTTGTCCACCACATAGAGTGTGCCAAAAATTGCCATTTTCATCCACTTTCATAGATAAAGTGATCAGCCATAAGATTTGAGTTTTCCTGTAAATTTTCAGACAAACCCAGATATGGTCTGCTAAACAAGACTGGCTATGGAACATCCGCCGCCTGTACATGATTCACCTGACTTAGCTGTCAAACATGGTAGGGTTTGTTCATGGCCATGTGTGCCATGGTCAAAACATGGGTCGTGTTCGGCTGTCGGCTGACTCGCCGCCCCAGAAGGGTTGTCACTTTTTGTTCTTTCTGTTCAACAGGATGTTGTGCAAGGTATGCTTCGGTCATGTTGGGGTGGAGTGGGGTGGGGCTAATAACGCTTGCGTGCTCTGCGTAATGCCTATCCTGCTACGCTAGCAGATCTTCTGCTACGCTTGCGCATACCTTGCATGCTGACACTGTGAGCTCGCTCTTCGACGAGCTTCCTGGATGCTTGTGGGAGGAGAAAAAGAAGCTCAACACCGCGCGGGGATGCATATAATGTGTCACGTAAACACGCACCCATACAAAGTTTGTCTTCGGAGGCGAACAAAGATCACGTAAGCACGCCGAAAAATCCATTGTTCCCTTTTGAATTGGCCCACGCAGTACAAGATGATGGTTCTGAAATGGATTCCAAAGATGAAAATTGCAGGAAACCTAGTTTTTGTGGCAAACAACATTCAGGGTGCACAAAGCAAGGCGTCGATTCCAGCCCGGCGAAACAGCTAATCCCATTGTTTTCCCATATGGGGGTTTCCATAAATGGGGGATCCCCCAAAATGTTGGTTTATAATTCAAAATCCTCTTAAAGTGGATGCTTTGGGGGCCCCCATTTTAGGAAACAGGGGACAGGACCAACTCACTTTCATAGGGATTTACATATCCACTATAAGGATTCCCAATATGGGATGGATGACCATACACATTAATCCCGTTTTTCCCCACATCATTGGGGGTCTTGTTTTTTGTGCTGGCTGCGCGGCCTTCTCCTTCTCCTCCTCCTGCTGTCCTCCCTCTCTCTTTACCCTATCTCAGGTCTCTCTCTCAACTTATCCCCATCCAACTTCTCTGTCTCAACTTCTCTTTATCAACAGAGCGCCACGCCGGTCCCGAACAACGGTCAGGCGTTGCATTCCATGGCCGCCCAGGGTGATGGCCATATGCTGGTGGATACCTCCTTGCGCGTCCAAATACCTCGATCTTGCAATCTCTTCCGCCTGATCTTCACTTTCTTGATCCTAGCTCTCCATCTCCCTGTTGATAACAGCTGGATAGCTTAACATCTGGGTTTATCCGGCCCTTTCACTTGACCATGGCACATGTGAAACCGCGGCAGGGTTGCCACTCCCATCGTCCACAAACGCATTGCGAGGTGCTCACCAGTTGTGGTTGGAGGGTGTCACAGGTGCCACAGTCGACTTGTGGGGAGGCCCAGTCTCCAAAATCCTGGACGAGAACGTAGAATTCCTACCCTCTGGTACATGCACATAGTCATGGTTTGTCCATGGCCCATTTTAGGTGACTTGCCTGTTCAGAACGGGAGTTTTCCATAGCTCTGCCAAATTGCGAAAATGTATGTCTTTTAAAAGAAATACCAAAGAACCAAATGATATAATATGATTCAATTCCTGATGATGCACAATTATGCCCAATTCATGATATTTCATAAATCTGACAGAAAATTATCTTGGGATAGATTGGGCTGATTTCCCCAACTCACCGTCAGGACACAGCTCCCATTCTTGCCGGATAAACCTACCCTTTCTTTGAGATGCGACCGTTTCTACTAGACGAACTGCAATTTTCATTTTGAGGAACACTCCCAATTTTGCTGCAACCAAACATGTTGTGGTTTATTTCCATCTCTTTCTAAAAACTAAACATCGATGATTTTAAAAGGATCCCTCCATCTCAACAAACCAGTTATCATGTACTTTGTAACCCACAGAAATCGACAAAACCACAAGTTTTTGTTGGCAAAATCTGTTTCTTTCTCCCCAATTTTGGTTTGGTCGTCCCTGGCTCCTCGGTTTGCCCGGTCGCCGAGGCATGGCCTCTCAACAGAGGTGGGAGTGGTGCTGGCGATGCTGGCCCTGATGGAGCAGGCAGATCATGGCAGGTGGAACCATGGTGGACAACCTGCAGAGATACTAGATAATCATATAGTTCCAAAATATCCACTATGGTTTATCCAGGATAAATTGGTTTAATAGTGGGATGAACTATAATCATCGATAATCATCAGGGAGTATCAGCATAGCTAGATTACCACATGATCTATGTATTATCTAGCTATGGTGGAACCATGGTGGAATCATCGAGAATCCCTGATATTCCTTGTCCTGAAAATGTGAAAAAAAAAACAGTTTCTTTCGGTGGGTTATCCACTGATGGTTATGGTTGATCCAATAGAAAACTCATGGGATTTCGAGCGGCTGAACTGGGAAGCCGCTAGCTACGCTACGAGTTCAGTTTCTCACATGATGGAGAAAACCGACTATACCTGGGGATATGCAGACCAAAGAGAACATGATTGGAACATCATGTGGATATAATGGGATTAATATCGCCAACTGGTACTTGATTTTTTTTGTATTTACTGGCTGTAATATCCAACTGGTAGTAACCAGTACTATTTCTACCAATTGTAGTTGTTTATTCATTGGATATAGCCACTGTACCACTTACGTGGACAGGACATTTCAACCTACGGAAGTCTTGACTAAATGTGACCACAAAGGGTAATTTTTCCAAGAGAAAGTGGGTTTTCTAACGCAACTTGGGGTTCAACCCATAAAGATGCAAACATGGATTGTGTTACGCACGAACATGGGGGTTTAACCAGTAAACACTAGGTTTCTTCAATAGAGCTGGTGCTTGAACCAGGAAAGATGGGGATTTGATGGACATCTGTTAGTAGGAATATCCTCGGCACTTTGGAGTTTTCCAGGGCTGATGGCTCGAGGGTACATAACAAATAGTAGATTTCACTGTCAAGACTTGGAGAGTTGTCGTCCGGTAGTTTAATGTAGCTGTGGGACATGCCCCATTTATAAATGATTTGAATTTGATTTGCCGAGAAAAAACATTGTAATTGTCCATAGCTATCTCAAATTACCGAAGGGTATTCCTAGAATACTCCACGGTTTTTCCTAATTCAATCAGGTTAAACCATCCTTTTTCCTAATTAAATCCACCATT
The DNA here is from genome assembly GCA_003297045.1 of Symbiodinium sp. clade C Y103. NCBI lineage: Eukaryota > Dinophyceae > Suessiales > Symbiodiniaceae > Cladocopium > Cladocopium sp. clade C. The sequence goes on along the minus strand of BGPT01000578.1, from coordinate 201,440 downwards.
TTTCGTGGTAAATCCCCATCTCTTCCCCGTGGTCTTTGGCATGTTCTGCATCCAAAAACGAGGCCTCGGTCGGAAAGCCGGGCGATTTGGTTCTCGTCACAGGGAAGAGGTCATCGCGGCTCGGGTTCTGATGTATCCTCTGGTAATTTAGCATGGCTATAGATGACCCATTTAGTTCGATTGGCAATGTGATTATGGAGGTCAACTATAGTTGCTATAGCTACCAAGTCAAATTATCCTAGTTATAAACAGTATTGTTGGATATTGTTGGTAATGTTCTAAGCCCAATGCTATAAAGCATCCCCAATAGATGTTTATTATTGGGTTTACCCTATGCCCTATATGGGATGACGTGGCTATAATATAGATGGCCCATGTGTGGTGTTCGATGATTTCCGTAAAAAAACATGGTGATGTCCAATAGATTTTCCATAGCTATCTTCAATTTCCGAAGGATAAAGCTTGGGAAATGTTTGTAGTTTGCGTCCCTGCACATTTCTCGTTCCTTCCGTTTCCCCGATCATCTCTTCGCTTTCTTGATGGGGTGTGCCTCCAAATTTGCTGCGAAAAAAAAAGAACAATCCGAATGATTTTGTGCCGCCATTGCATGAGTTCATCTGATTGAGTGATGCTGAAATGTTTGCAGCTTGCATCAGTGAAGGGCCCATGGTTGAATCCCTATATTCACCATTAAAGATGCTGACTTTCCATAGCTCTATGATGCGATATGTTGAAGAATCAGAGGGCAATACTAATCATATTGCAATCTTTCTCTCAAAATGTCGGGATCCGACCTTTCGTCATAGAACATATGGAATGACTTTTTGGTTCATCACCCCATGTACATCAGTGGCTTACAGCCCCTGGTGGACCTTCGCAACTAGAGATAGGAATTGGAGCAGCTACTGGCACCTCAAAGGGGGTGTTGTTGCAGAGTATTCTTGGGTGCAATAGATCCAATGTGCTCCTAACACTCTTCAAACATGGAAAGCGCCAACACAAATTTCACCTTCATACTGCACCTGATAGAATCCCCACATGCATCAGAAAGAACAGATGAACCAGACAACAGGCCGTCACTGTGTTGGCGTCATCCCGGTGGCCGCCCACTTGACAGGCAGCATTCGCATCATGCCGACGCTTCGATGCTGGAAGCGGTCTCTCGGCGCTGGTTGTTCAGGGTGTGGCCGCAACTTTCAACAGTGAGGGATTTCAATCTGTTTTTTGACATCACCTTTGGAAATGGAATCCCCCACAAATCTCAGTACTGGCGCGATCCACGTTCAATCTGAATCTAGGCATAAAATCTCCAGTGTGTGTATATCCATTTCAGTAGAAGATATCTGAAAAATGGGAATTGTCGCATTTCATTGCCATGTTTTTAGACCCAATACAGTAGATGGTGGACATCCTGTGAGCAGCCACCCTATTTCTAGACACATTTCGGAAAACTATTTTGTCTTGGGGGTTCTTCCAGCCGTTGATTCTCTACAGCGTTGAGGTTTTGGAGCTGATGAAGGAGCGACGTCACCGGTCGATTTCTAGGACAAGCCAAATTCAGGCCCAAAAAGATTTCAGAAACAAGTTCAAACTACCACGATTTACCAACACTTGAAACCATTTTAGGATTGGATTTGACAAACTTCTATTTTTTTTTGCGGAATGTTGTTATCAATGATGTTTGTAGGGCCAACCCTCGGCTTCTTTCGCAGGTGCCACAAGTGTCACAATGGCATGCAATAATTTTGGTCAAATCCATGGGAGGGCACTGACCCCAGTCCTGATATAATCTGACATGGACATGGGCAACCCAGATTTGTAGATAATTTTCCTCTGGGGACTGAGTTGCCACGAAAGAACATTCCATTTACTCATGGGGAATGGAATGCAAGCTGTCTAGAACGGCTGGTGACTATTTTTGGCTCGCTACAACCTGGATATTCGACATTTCTTCCTCCATGGTTTGCAAGAGGTATGATTTGCAAGTTGGCAGTTTCAGCATGTTTCAGCCATACTTGTTTGCATCCCGGGCAAAAGGCTTTGTTGCGAAAATTCATCCAATGGACCAACCCCCAGAACAACTGCTGGTGACCAGTCTGAAAGATCGCTTCAAAATTCATCTTTTGGGATTCAGGATCATGATCCCCAACGACAAAATAATGGAGGTGTCCTAAGAAATGGGTGTACCCCCAAATCATTCATGTTAATAATATTTTTCATTATAAACCATCCATTTTGGGGTACCCCCATTTATGGCAACCCCCAGATGTTTTAGAGGGTTGAAGACAACTGACCAATACGATCTCCAAGTCAGAGAGGGTCGACCCTTCTGACAGCTGACGTGAAATGACCACATTGGGTTCGGAGAGTTTGTCCACCTCTGAAACCATGGTTTCAACTTGAAAAACAGAAAACCGAATCGAGGGGTTTCCAAAATTGGGGGTACGCCTAAATCATCCACTTTAATGGAATTTTCCATTCTAAACCATCCAGAAATTGGGGTAGCCCCTGGGAAACCATCCAAATCGAGGGGTTTCGTTTCCGCAGATTTTCCTCAGGAGTTACAGATGGACTGCCACGTTGAAGCTTCCAACCGCGGTCGGGTGCGGACACCCAGGGCTTCCGGATCCCGGCATGGTCCAAAAGATTGGGATTTTCATGGGATTTTCATAGGATTCTAATGGGATTCCAATCAGAGATGGTGATGTCATAAGAGAATATAAGAGATACTTTCTTTCACTTTCACTCGCATCAAAGAGTCAGACTCTTGCCGCGCATTGCAATGGCTCTCGAATTATAGGGACAAAAGACAGCCATGCAAGTGAGAAATCCAACATGAGTCATCTGCCTTGAAAATCAGGCCTGTACGAGACGAACTCATGAATGGCTGAGCTCTCTAAAGCAGCAGCATGGACCCATTGGTGCAGCTTGCTGTTATCGATGGTACACTCAGAAATTCCTCCACTTCGCATGGCGAACTCAAAGCGATCGGTGATAGCCCGTGCAATTGCTTGGCAGAATAACGAAGGGTACTCCTTGCAACACGAAGTGCGGAATCGGCCCTCTTCGTCAACACCTTGAGCAATCTGCGCAGGATAATGTAGTGTGGGATCGGCACAAGCGTGCAAAGAACGGAGCAGAGTAGGAATGCGCACACTGAAAAGGCCCGTAGGCTTCGGTGTAGCACTGCCCCATTTCCATTGCAATATAAGAGATACAAGCAAAAAATAATCAGAAATTGGATGATCTACCCTCCGGTAATCCAACGCAATGGAAAATCCACCGTTTAGGGAATTTTCCCCATTAAAACCTGTTTGATTACCGGAGGGTGCCTAGTTTTTGACAGGCAATAATCCGTTGCCGTGAGGATTTTTTAGACCCATGATGTTTGGATTCCCATTATCGGATGGATGACCATCCCGTATGTACCATGTTTTGACCATAGTGATATGTTGGTTTATGTTACCCCATCTAACTATACTTATTTCATCCTATTTCCTCACCAGAACCGAACCTAGTCAACCTAGACAAAAATAGACCAACGTAGCTAGCGCACTGGGGCACCACTTTAAATTTGGGATACATATTTGGTGGATCAATTGATATATTTAGTGGATAAATTAGAACGACCTTACTGCGACATCACTGGAAGGATGGATAGGATTGGATAGGATTGGGGCAACTATCTCCAAATGGCCTTATTTGAGGTTAGGGAAGTATTTCAATTTGTCGACATACATATCCAGATCTATATATCTCTATATACGTACTCATAGGCAATCTTCCCAGCAATCTTCCCAGTCAGTATCCTGACACCCATCATTGTATAATGCAGTGACCAATAGAAGCCAATGACCGTACACCGTCAGATTGTAATCCTAATATCTACTGATGACATCAGTTTCAATCCCGTTTTGGCTGGTTGAATGCACATACATACAAACATACAAACATACAAACATACAAACATACATACATACCATACAATACAATACCATACAATACCATACAATACCATACCATACAATACCATACAATACCATACAATACCATACAATAGCATGCAATACCATACCATACAATACAATACAATACATACATACGGACATTGATGAATAGTCATTGTTTTCACTATTGCCATTGGTATTCCTACTCTTATTATTAGTGTCTTCATCATTGCTATAATTCTTCCTATCATTGTAAATCATACATAATGCGCATGTATATCATGTGTTGTGCATGCAAAAAACATAGAAATCACACGCCCCTACTACTCCCTCACTGCAGGTCCGAGTGCCTTCAGTACTGTGCCAGCTGTTGAGCAGTGAAGAAATACCGCGTGAATCGTGTTTTTTTTTTTTAATTAAGGGGTTGTAGTTATTACAAGCATTAGGGGTTTTAACTGTCAAACATATGAGAATATAGTTGATATGATTGGTAACTCATGGTTGTTATGTGTTGATTGTGGATTTTGAAGGGATATCACCATGAATTGTTAGGGGTTTGATGGGGTTTTTGAATGTTTACGAGCATCAAAGATATTGGGATGGGTATTCTTGGGGTTTAGGCTTTGAACGATATGATTCATACAGGGATGTCATTGATAAATGATGGTTGGTTGGTTGTGAAATGGGGGATTCTTAGCCTACCTGGTCTATTGAGGGCGATTGAAGCTTTTATGGCTTACCTGACAAGCAGATTTCAACTGCATTCGTCGGATTTCCGCTGAAACATGACTAATGTGAGAATAGGTAGCTGTTTTTGTTAAAATTCATGCGATTTTTCATGACTAATATGGTACTATACAATACCAATCTGGTTCACAGTATTTATTTTCCACCCTATGTGGGATAATCATCCCAATTGACTCATGCTGTTTGGGAGAAACCTAGAAATTGTACCCTCTGGTTATTTAACACAGCCATTGAAAATGACCCATTTATAGATGATTTATCGAAGGAAGTTTAGAAGTGAAACTTCCGACAATATGGACAGTTGAAAAGCAGAGGTGAGAAAAGTCAGAAGTGAGAAGATCAGAGATGAGAANAGCGGCGGGTGCGGAGACATTTCGGCAGATGAGAGATGAAAAATTGCACGCCGTTGTGGCGCGAAGCACATTTGGAAGTAAAAAGTGTTAAAAACTGTCCGCGTCAGACCACTTTTGGAAGTTGCGATGTGGAAAAAGTGCACGGCGCTGTGGCGCGAAGCACATTTGGAAGTAAAAAGTGTTAAAAACTGTCAGCGTCAGACCACTTTTGGAAGTTGCGATGTGGAAAAAGTGCACGGCGCTGTGG
>BGPT01000578.1:182840-195874 GCA_003297045.1 Symbiodinium sp. clade C Y103 | reverse complement strand
GTCAGTGAGTCAGTTAGTCAGCTAGTCAGTTAGTCAGTTAGTCAGTCAGTTAGTCAGTTAGTCAGCTAGTCAGTTTGTCAGTTTGTTAGTTAGTTAGTTTGTTAGGTAGTCAGTCAGTCAGTCAGTCAGTCAGTCAGTCAGTTAGTTAGGCCGGCAGATAGATAGACAGATAGATAGGCCGACGCTCCAACCACCTTTTGATCCATNACCTTTTGATCCATCAGTGGATCTGCTCTGCCATCCATGACTCACAACAACGAACCTCTCCTATAGGTTTCCTATTCTGAAACTTCCGCCACCGCCTTGGGCGGTACTACTGGTAGTGATATTTACCTATGATAAATGGTGATTTTCCATGGCTACGTTAAATAACCAGAGGGTACTTCTCAAAAGAAATCTAAATGAGACAGTTCCGAAGTATGGGACCAATGTTGATGGACAACCACTCGGCAAATGATTACGGGCAATGTGACTGAACAAGTGCCATTGAAGAGCAGTCAGTAGGGGGTTGGCTCCACTATCTCTGCCTTCGAAACCCAGGCAACTCTTGCAAATTGCAAGAACTAAAACATAAACATCGAAGAATCATCGTTTTTTGCATGTTTTTGCACAGAAATCTCAATGTGCATGTGTTTTATCGCTTTTCCCTTGGGCCGTTTTTTTTTTTTAAATCTAAAAACAGAAAACCATCAATTCTTTGGCTGGCTCATGAATTTTGGTTGGGTCTCCCACAGGGTTGTTGTGACGTTTTTTTCTGCTGGTGATTCTCCGCACCCCGGTGATTGAATGATATTGAATGTTGATTGCAGAAAATCCTTAGATTAAAAAAGTCCCCTGGAGACTTTATACGTAGCCACGGCAATGAAGGTTGATAGGAACCATAGGAACCCCCATATTGTAGTGATTGTTTTGGTGGTCACCGGCAACGGTGAAGGGTATCTGGGAGGACCTAACTGTCCCCAGTCCCATCCTGCATCCTTCTGAGTTTGCTCAGAAAAGGGGGAAAAATCACTCAAATCCGCATGGTTTAACGGTTTAACATGTTTAAATAACCGATATTTTTGGAGTTTAAACCATGGCCATAAATGTTACACAAGTCTCGATATATCACAGTTTTCCTCATGGCCATAAATGTCGAAAGCAATTTTTGGAGTGTCTGAAAATTCCTGCAGCTGATGGGGATCAAGCAGAACGGGATTCCTGCAGCTCAGAGCGACCCCTTCTCGAAATCACCGGCGACATGAAATCGGGAAACCAACTGGCTGGTCATCATGAAATTTGGAAAAAGGTGATGCCCCAACTTAGCAAAGTTGGTTTATACCTAGCATCCTGTTGGGTTTATGATAGATATGTGTAGTGTTCATGGGGTGAAACTACACCAACAAACACAACTGGGATACCACCTTCTAGGGGTTTTGTGTGCAGAGAACCGTCCAGCCTGCAACATTTTGCCCATCTGGGTCCTACTTGATATACAATACACATAATGATAAATCGATACATATATATATATATATATTTGATTATGTATACACATAGGGATGTTCCCCAACACGCAGCTTTTGGCTATTTAGAGCAGAGTCACCATCCACTTGACCCATCCCCCAACGGAGAAATCCCTCACAGCACCCACCAAGTCACTCAGCCTCTGAAGACCCCGAAACACCTGCGCGGGTGCCTTAGCCCATGCTGGACTGGCTTCTCACTACTTCAGGCACCGGAGTTGAATCTTCCAAGTGGCCCTGGTGGGGGTTGCTATTCATGGGCTCATCCCTTTTTTCAATGGAGATGTAAACTATAAACATCTATAAACCCATACCCTCTGGTAAACTAACATAGCTATGGAAAATCACAATTTTTAATGGGAAAATCCACTATAGATGGCCATTTTCAGTAGCTATGTTAGTTTACCAGAGGGTATAAACCCATACTACCAAGCTAAAATATTCTTGTTTTCCAGGCCGACAGCCAGCCGTTGACAGGTGCCGAGCTTCCATGGCTTCCATAAGTCAAGGTGGGGCTTGGGCGGCTGATTTGCATCAACTTTGGAAGTAGACTTACACTGGTTTCAATCCATGTTTGATCCATCGATTTTCCAAAAAAAAATCCATTGAGAGTCATGTTTGTTGGTGAAATCACGCTACGTCCATCATTTTGGATGGGTCAATTCTCAACTTTCGACGCTTAACTCACCATTTTTGTCGGTCAAACCAGCTCATTTTGAACTCTCCAGCCTCACGTCCCGAGGTGTCCGGGCAGCGCCGAAGCGCAAGAGTGGCCAGGTGGCTGATGCCTTTGAGCCATTTTTCATGGGGATAATAATGTATATATATATATACACACATACATATCTACATGCGTACAATAGAGTCATCCAGGAGTAGATAGTATGAATCAACTTTTCAAATTTATGTTCATTTTTGGTGATGTTTTTGTTTGAGTTTTGCATATTCTGTCTACTCTACATTGATTATATATATATATATTCTACATTTTTTCTCTATATGTACATAAATAAATAAATAAATGAATAAAGAAATAAATAAATGAATAGATAAATACATAAATTAAATTAATTAAATATATATATATATAATATATAATATAATATAATATAATATAATATAATATAATATAATATCATATCATATAATATAATATCATATAATATGATATGATATAATATAATATATTTTTTTTTTTTTTTTATATAATATAATATAATATAATATAATATAATATAATATAATATAATATAATATATTATGATATAATATAGTATACTATAATATAATATAATATAATATAATATATTATATTATATTATTATATAATATATAATATAATATAATATAATATAATATAATATAATATAATATAATATAATATAGTATAGTATAGTATAATATAATATAATATAATATAATACAATATAATATAATATAATATAACATAATATATTATGATATAATATAATATAATATAATATAATATAATATAATATAATATAATACAATACAATACAATACAATACAATATAATATATATATATATATATATAAATGGATGCCTGATGCCAATCTAGCTGTTTTTTTTTTCAAATGCAGGGCGTCTAAGATGGGCTGTGATCTAAAACCAACCACTTCATCGGGATGTAATGGCATTTTATGGGATAAAGAATCACCAATATGGGATGGGTTTGTTGAAAACAAGGGATCTACACCCACTTCATCGCAATTTGAATGGGAAGATGATGATCAATGTACCGATGGAGTTGCTCTCTCTTGCCGCACAAATACGCCTCAAAAACCAGAAGCAACCGCTTTTTGCTTTTGGTGCCATTTATCATCTGTAAGCAAATATAGCGAAATAGTTGGTTGGCACGTCCATTTTTGGTGATTTTTCTGGATGAAAACGAACATCCACATCAAAGAATGGGTGCACTTTCTGTCGAGGTTGGACCGGAACCTCCTGGCTGAACTGTGGGAATCTGACGGTTTTTTTTCAATTGCCGCTGAAACTATGGATGCAATTTTTCGGCACAACAAAATCACACATGACAAGCAGTAATGACCCAGATTTGCATTTTCCTGCTGTTTTAACATCGCTGACCCCTATACAAAGATCAACAAGATCAAAATTCTCCCGATACCCTTTGGTAATCAAACATGGCTAGGAAATCCCCTGTAAACGCAGGTTTTTTTTTGGCATCAAAAAAGTTGTCACATGAGTCACCTGCAGCTCCAGCCGCAGGGGCACGGCTTGCAAGGGCCCAGCGGATCGCACAGCCCTCCAAGCAGGGGGATCCCAGGGCGGATCCTGGCAGTTTTCAGCGGTCAACATGGTTGAAAACCCAATGTATGGCAATGGCGATTGGACAACTGATGAGAAAGCAGGATGGAGTTTGGGGTTCGCTGTTGTATCCGTCTTTTCTCCCAAATGCAGGTTACTATACATATTGGGATAGTTTACTGTATGGAATTCTTGGAAATCATCCCAAAGTAATTTAGCGTTGTTTGCAGGTTGGGAGTCAGAATGATTTGCCCCGGCCTAAAGTGGGATGATTTCCCGTTTAGTACCACCCCTGATCGGGGTAAAAGTGGACCCAAAGCAGTTCTGGGGAGAACTGCTGAGTCACGCGAAAAACCCAGACGTTCATTCTTTTCTAATGCTTGAGTACGTATGGGACCCAGCAACCACAACGAAATTGGAATGTGATACGCGTAAGTTTTTCTCTTTAGGATGATTTTCGTGACTTGAACATATCATGGCCAATTTTTGGGTTCCTCCGTTGAATTCCTGTATCCATCGATATAAAATATGGATCCCATCATTCAAATATCCTAAAAACTCTTAGAAACTCTCAAGATATGGGTTTTGACTCAGAATTTCCATTCTTTTAAATCTCACCAACCGACGAAGATCTCACGAAGATCGCGAGGCCAACACCGGGTACCCGTGCGGAATGTCCTCGTCTCTCCGCAGGGGGGACCTAGAGGGAGGATTCTTCAGCTTGCTGAAAGCAATTTTAGTACACTCTGGTGAAGTAACATAGCTATTGAAAATGGCCATTTATAGTGGATTTTCCCATCAAAAATGGTGATTTTCCATAGCTATGTTAGTTTACCAGAGGGTAACCCCCAAGAAGATTCAGAACAGGTTAATTTTTGCGTTTTAGTATGATTTCACGAACTTCAAGCTTCTATCTTTTTTGAGGCTTGCGAAATATATGGTAAATTCCTGCCACAAGGGAGGGAATTGTTCAGATTTCATATTTTTATTTGCCACAATGTGCCAACTCAGAACTGGGGTGTTGGGAGTAACCGTATAGGAAGTGGCTGATACCATTGGTTGGTTTGGGTTATGATATTCCATTATATTGGAAAATCATTCGTACATGGTTGCAATGTTTGACTACCAGAGGGTACCCACTATGTTGGGAACACTAATCGAAGTTTGTCGTTATACCCCGCTTTTTGGTGATTTCAGATGCCGAAATTGCTTAAATATCAAGCTACCATATTCAGGGCTTATTGTATAAATATCCCATGAGATTGCCAAATTGTCGGCTCAGCAAATGACCAAATCCCAATGTTGATATTTTCAACTCCATTCCCCGCATTGGGCCGGTAAATAATGGTTCCATTTTTTTCATCTCAATCTTTGGTTGTCAGATCACAATCTTTAAACGCCGCATTTCTTTTTGGTTGTGCAACGCCCATTTTTGCGGGCTGAATCCACATTTTTGTCGGTGACATCTCAATGTTTTCTTGCTGCTTAAATCACATTGTTTTTCCGAAACTGGCATTTTTGGCGGACATTTCAATATTTTCTCCTTCATCCATCCATCCATTTCTCAGGATTGGCTCTCCTCCCTTGGGGGGTGCCATTACTCCACTGGTGGCTGAGGCCCAGCTACGGCAGCGATTTTTGAGAATCTATGGGGATATCATTGAGATAACCAACTTGCTCTCTGCTTATTTAAGGTAGCGAACTGGAAAATCACCATGTAGAATAGGTAAATCATCATCTTTATCATCTATTTCTATGGGCAATTTTCCATGGCTATGTTAAATGATACTTAATGATACTTAATATACTGTTCTCCCTCACTGGAGATTATGGTTAGGATTTGGGGAATCCTCCCCAAGTGGTGGCCTTATTTCAGGTCAGTGAATGATACTTAATGTACTTATAATATACTCTATATATATATATACTGTAAGATTGTATTGGTTATCACTTGGTGAGAACCATCCCAGTGGGCTGGAAAAGGACCATTGAAATCAATCACCAGGGTCCCCCTATCCTCCGCAATCGATGCGCGGGATGAGCCACCTTACGTCTGCAAAACGTAGTGGACTTGATAGGGGTGAAATGCAACTACCCTCTGGTAAACTAACAGTTTGCTATGGAAAATCACAATTTTTTATGGGAAAATCCACTATAAATGGTCATTTTCAATAGCTATGTTAGTTCACCAGAGGGTACTTCAGTAGCCTCTGGTAAACTAACAGTTTGCTATTGAAAATAGCCATAGAAATAGTGGATTTTCCCATTAAACATGGTGATTTTCCATAGCAAACTGTTAGTTTACCGGAGGGTCAATTGCTACCATTTCATAGGGGCCATTTTGTTTTACCTTTTCTATCTGGGTGTTCCCAAATTACTTTGCCATGCATATCGGACTGCATATCTGACTGCAAAAAGCAAAAAAAACAGCTGCAGAGTTGTCACATCGCATGTCGAAGACCGTTCTGTGTGGCAGCGCGATAACACTTTGACGAAAAGTGCACGCCGTTGTGGCGCGAAGCACATTTCCAAGTCAAAAGTGTTAAAACTGAGGTCTTGGAGGACTTTTGGACGTCCAGACGTCGTTTTGTGAGGCAGTCGCAAGAGATTCTGCACCGTGTCAAAAGTGAACTAAACACTAAGTTACGAGTCCCTTTCGCATACTTCTACGACCACTAATCCTACTACTGCTGCTACTGCTGCTACTACTGCTACTGCTGCTACTTGTGCTACATACTGCTACTACTGCTACTACTGCTACTGCTGCTACTGCTGCTACTGCTGCTACTGCTGCTGCTACTGCCACTACCACTACCATTACTAATGATATAGAAACTATGACAATGATAATGACCATACACCCAAAAAACCCTGGTTTAGTAGTGGAATTGTTTTTTTGTTTGGTTCCCATCTCGGGAGCTTCGACTAGCGTCACTCCATGAAGACCATTGATGGTTTCGAAGAATTTTCTGAACCACTTGTGCGACTGCGGAATATCCAACATTTTCCAATCTATTGTTATTTTCAAGCCATTTTTCGACAATATGGGTGTGTCTGAAAATGGGGCCCCTTCCTGGCATTTATGTGCATTATCGCGATATTGATAGGACGATATTATGATGTATTATGATGAATCAGTGGATCTAGCGGTTTTCCCACTATTTTCGGACAAACCTTCAAATTCCATCCCAATATCGTCAAGTTATACCCATTCCATCCCCATTCTATTCCCATTATATCCTCATTATACAGGTATACATTTCCCCACTGCAATCAATGCTTTCGACCACCAAGATTCTCATGTAGACAGGATAAATAGACACATTTTTCAGCGATGCTTCGTCTTTATTTTCCATTTTTGTTGGTTAGATCCCTCATTAACCCCCGGTACAGCAACTCACACCATAAAATCACCTTGTAGCGCACTATAAAATCCACATAAATCACCAAAAACTCCAAATCACACTCACCAGAAATCACCCTAAAGTCACCATACATCAAGTTAATTGGACTGCTGATCCCATGAAGTCAACGGTGCAGGTCGCAGACCGATCGCTGAAGGCACGACCTGAGTGGTTTGGGTGAAATCAACGGGAGGACGACTTTTTGAAGTTGGGAACATGAGGTGAAAGCAACCGTGAAGCCATGAATTTATGGATGATTTGTGGTAATTTGTATAGTGATCTATGGGGATTGAAGTTGGTGATTGTTGTGGATCTGTTGTGATTTTTTTCCCCAAAGATTGTAGGGATGTTCAGCATTTTTTTTGTGGATGTAGCCAACGAACGTGTTGGGGGATCCCCAGAAGATGAGGATTGAAGCTACTAGAGTTGGGTCACAGGATTCTGGACACAAGAATGGGACGGCACTAGCCCAGCGGCAATCTGACCTGGCAATGGACGTTTGTTCTCCCCCATTCTCAGACACGCCCAAGGCCTGTCTGCAAATGGGGTATTACCCACAAGTTTTTTGGCAGATTTTGTTGGGGAAGATGACATTTTTGTCCATCAATTTTGGGGGGTGTTGTCTTGAGATTTTCAGACTCACCCACATGACTATACCTAAGACACATATTCTCTATAATATGATTTTTTTATGCATGATATGTGGAAGATCCCCAGTTATATATGGCTTATCCACGGATCTGAACCACGAAGGATTCCTGGGGCCCATTGCATTTGGGATTTCTCCACTGCCAGGAGCAGCCGCATGCGGTGCGTGTGGGCCCCCAGGGACCGTGAAATCCGAGGGTGGAAGATGTGGATTTTCCCATCCACGTGAGCTTTTGCAAGCATCCATATTAGAAATTACATATCCCAATAAACACATTCAGGATGCTGTCATGGAATTTTTGGGGAAGTAATCAGTAAGAACTAGGTTATGGTTCTGGATTAAAGCCGTGGTGCCCTCCTGTTTACATCTTCCAATGGCTGGGAGTTGTGGAAAATGGTATCATCGGTTTTGATCTATCCCATACGCAAAAATGGGGATTCCCCCCAAAATATGGCCGTTGCATGGCGTTCAAGGAGGATGTGATAATTAAGGATTTGAACCATGGGAGTTTGGTTCAAAGTCGATTGTCAGACAGACCCATGTGATGCTTTCCCAGCTAGATCAGCATAGAAACAATCCATTTGTAGATGACTTACCTAATACCCTCTGGTTATTTAACATAGCCATGGAAAACCACCATCTCTAACAGGTAAATCACAATCTTTATCATCTATTTCTATGGGCCATGGCTTCCATGGCTACATTAGTCATAACCAGAGGGTACGTATTAAACACAGTGATTTTCCCGTTGGCAAACAGTTTCTTGTTGCAATTGTATCCTTGTGATCTGCCAGGACGTTTTTGGGCAATTCCCATTGGCCAAGTGATGAAACCAATGCTGTTGATGAAGTACCCATGGATCATGTTGGATGGTCACGGTGGATGATCATATCATTAGCATCCAAATGGTGGTTTCCTGAAATGGAGCTACCCCTGAATCATCTATTTAGATGGATTTTCCATAAACCCACCAGCTATTGGGGATCATCATTATTGTTGACCTTTGGATGATCCCTGACGTTTCGAAGATTATGAGTGGCTGGAAGAAATATCCTTTATCACCAGGGTGCGACAAAATATCCTCCAACTACCAACCATTTACACCAAGGATCATCTTACTGGTGCTTGGCAGGGAATGGGGGTTGCTGACCTATAATAACCATTGATAATCATCCCAGCAACCCCCATTCCCTACTAAGCACCAGTAAGTCATTTGTTTTTTTTTCTAAAAATGGCGGATCCCCAAGTCAAAAAATTGGTTTCAATACTTCGTCATGGTGCAGTGACCTGGAGGATTTCGGGGTGCCCCCATGACTTGGGAAACCTCCATATATATATAATGATATATATAATATATAGTATATGATATATGATATATAATATATATAGTAAACATATCTAATATTATTTAACATATCATTCATAGAAACATTGAAAGATAAGAGTGTTTCCCCCAAAAAATGATAGTCCTCCCGTAAGCAATAGTTGCTTCCGAACTTGGAAAAGGTGATTGGAATACCCAAGGCCCGGTCGCGTTCACAGAATGCCAGGCTCTGCAGGGTCTTTGATGGGCAATGTCCCAGACAGGTGGCTACCCGGTACGGTACGGTGGTGGTAGATGGTGGGAGATGATTGTTGATGATGATGATGATGATGATCCTCCCAGTATCAATGGGGCATCCACCGACAGTCATGGGTACAGTACTTTTCAACCAGCAACACCATCTTGCGAGCAACTATCGAATAATTACTCCTGGGAAATAAAATAAGGCGAGAATCCAGAGCAATTTACCATCAGAATGGGAACTACGTTAGCCACATGTCACTGGGTTGATTTTAGGGAACATCTGGAGGAAACCGCGCAAAAACATCTGCACGGCCCGGAAATCGGCCGTGCGTCTTCCTCGTTTTTCAGAAATGCTGTGTTTTTCACATCTACACAACCATTCTTGTGCCCATTCCATCGCAAATTGCAGTGTGTCTGGATAAAAGTGTCTCGTTTGGTGTAATGAAAAGGACAAAACTCTGTTTGGGGACCCTCAAAAAACGTATACGCTTTTTGATGCGTTTTGCGTTTTGCCACAGTGCCAGCGATCCTTTTCCACATAACTTGCGCACAGTCTTTCCTGTGATGTCACACACGTCTGAGTTCCGATGAATATAGCGCCATTGCCAAGCTTTGACATAGCTCATGATAATCGGACTCTTGCTGGACAAGCTACCAGGCAACATCTTTTTGCACCGAAGTACAGAAGACGTGTCAAGCGGAACATCATGTGTGTGATCACCGAAGTACAAAAGACGTGTCAAGCGTAACATCACGTGAGTTCACCGAAGTACAACAGACGTGTCAAGCGTAACATCATGTGAGTTCACCGAAGTACAACAGACGTGTCAAGCGTAACATCATGTGAGTTCACCGAAGCACAGAAGACGTGTCAAGCGTAACATCATGTGTGTGCACCAAATAGAGAAGACGTGTCTCGAAAGAGGTATAAGTAAAAAACGAAGACTAGCGCTGTTATTGCCCCCCCCCCCCCCCCCCCACCCCAAAAAACTTCCAACGCAAAAAAACATGCAAAAACGCTTGGCCGGTTTTCGGGCCCTAGGCAAAAACATGTCTCCTTGCAAAGATTTCTATGTTAGCAACTTAGCACCCCCAACAAAGATGCGCACGTTACTAAAGATCCAATGAAAAAAGGGGTTGAATTGCACCTTTTTATCTATGGGTACACCCAAAGGTCAGCCCCTCGAAAGAAGAGTTTCTGGATAGAGGTGATTAATTAGCCTCTGGTAAACTAACATAGCTATGGAAATCACCATTCGGAATAGGACAATCAACAAAAACTGGTTATTTTCAATAGCTATGTTAAATTACCAGAGGGTAACCCCCATCAATGACAAAACTAGAGGCGAGCACTCCGCCCCTATTGGGTCGGGCCATCCAGGCGAACCTTGGCAGTTGCCAGCGCCAAGTCTGATGGCAAGGCGGCGCTGGCTGTCCCAGGGGCCCACAGCCAGTGTATTGCTGGTTTAAGCAACAAGAAAGAGGTGTTTGAATATGAGATTGAACCGGAAAACATATGAAAACATGGGAAAACCGCAAAACGGTATGTGTGTGTATATATATATAAGATGTATATATATATAAGATGTATATATATATATATATATGATGTATATATATATATATAAGATGTGTGTGTATACATATATATATATAAGATGTGTATATTTAGACGCAACGCCCACCATTTGCCCCACCACTCACATGGGGTGGGGTGGGGTGGGGTGGGGGGGCAATAACGTTCAAGCAACTTGCACACCCACTCGATGCTACGCTGCAGACGGCTTCTCTTGCACTGGCGCACATAACATGGGGTGGGGTGGGGTGGGGTGGAGTGGGGGGCAATAACGTTCAAGCAACTTGCACACTCACTCGATGCTACGCTACAGACGGCTTCTCTTGCACTGGCGCACAGATGGGGTGGGGGGGAATAAGGCTCAAGCAACTTGCACACCCACTTGATGCTACGGCTTCTCTTGCGCTGGCGCACGTAACATGGGGTGGGGTCGGGTGGGGTGGGCAATAACGTTCAAGCAACTTGCACACCCACTCGATGCTATGCTACAGACAGCTTCTCTTGCACTGGCGCACATAACATGGGGTGGGGCGTCGGTCGAGGCGGTGATCAGGGTTCCAAGCAGAGAACTCTCCAAGCTCTATCCGCTGCAGCATTGACACGAAGATGTGGAGTCGACTATGTTCTGGAAGCTTGTCGCTTGTGCCGACTGTGCCGGTGGAATGAAAAACATGCGCCCGGCAAGGCGTTCGATGACAAAGCTGCAATGTGGCTGTACCATGCCGAAGATGAGCTATGAAGACCAAAAAAACACGCAGCTCGCGCACACAGCGAGAAATGGATGATCATTGCAATGCCATTGAAATAGATGATATCAAAGAGTCAGACGTCCAATGATGTAAGTGATTATGATGATGATCATGATGATGATGATGATGGAGGTGATGATGATGATGATGATGATGACGATGATGATGATGATGATTCTGATGATGACGATGAAGATGAAGACGAAACCGTCGAACTCTTCCAGGCGCGGGGCAAATGGTGGGAGTTGATCGTATATTTACAAGATGTGTATATATACATAAGATGTATATATATGTATATATATATATATATGTGTATATATAAGATGTGTATATACATAAGATGTATATATATATATATATGTATATATAAGATGTGTATATACATAAGATGTACATATATATGTAGATATATACACATATGTGATCAGCAAGCAATTATGGGAAGTGACGCCCAACGAAAATGGGAGAATGGAGATGCAACAAATCTCTAAAGGAGTTTGTGGTTTCAAATGTGTGTTGCTATTGGATCGCTCAACACTGGATGATGATCTTCGTTGACTGTAGCAGCATGGGTGCTTTTTCAGCAGAAATGGGACTGCAAATCAAGGCTTGAGATGACCATACTTGAGCAGTCTTCAAAACTAACCCTATTGATGATTAGATGGAGATGATACTCTCCACTACAGTGGGGATTACCATAATCCACTAGGGAAATCCCTATTGACCAGCCAGTCGAAAAGGACAACGTTGCAGGTTTTGAACACTGCTCACGATTGGATGTTTCCTGAGGCATGCCATTCAAACGATAGTTTGCCCGTTTTTGGTCTGATCAAACTCCCAGGATGATCCCTGTTCCGAATTTGATGTCAAAATCCCATATGCATTGGATTGGTTGAAGGGACACTGTACAGCTTTCACCCCAGCCAATTTCATCGTCAAACCCATGCTTTTCCTCTGTGGGGCGACCAATGACACAGTAGAAGGTGGTACCCCCTACTTAGCTAAGTTGCTGTATGTGCCTAGTCACTGGCCGCGATGACTTTGCTGTTTCAATGTGAGGCACCACCAACCCCGCGCGGAAAGACGGTGGCCTGGATGATGGTCGCAGCTGATTCTGGTTTGGTGTGGCTGACTATAGATTAAGCATGAAAATCCGTATGGATTCCTTATATGTTTTGCAACCCCAAAAATTCTGGAGAGCGGCACCCCGTGGGGGGGTGATTTTTCATTAAAAATCATCATAAAACACTGTAAATACCGATGTTTTATGCACTTGAAGGCTCTGAAACCCAGG
>BGPT01000578.1:164519-177894 GCA_003297045.1 Symbiodinium sp. clade C Y103 | reverse complement strand
CAGGAATGGCTCAACAATGCGATGCCACATTCAAAAAAGGGGGATACTCGAGCAAAATCTGCCCACGAGAAACATCATCAAATGAATGGAATGAACATATATTACAGTATATATATATATATACACAGGTTTCCTAAAATAGGGATACCCCAAATCATCCAAATTTGAAGTCATGCCTGCTTGCTACTGATAGCAGATTTTGTTAATGGCCGTCCCAGGTGCCCCGAGGCGTCTCGGATGGTGTCCACGTTATCTAAGAGCAGTTGAGAGAAGGGCACCCACAGGCTCACGACGTCATCCCTCGGTGAGGAGAAAACACAATCCGGGGCTGAAATTTCTTGAAATTTACCCTTTGGTTATGTTAAATACGCACAGGGTATTTTTTTGGATTTCTTGGGAAAATTTGATGGTTTCACCATGAGAATGGATGGTTATTGGGATGATCATAGGGATATACTTGGATCTAATGTGAGGATCAAACTAACCATGTTACGGGAAGAAATCATGTGGAAATTACTAGCAATAACCATCAGGTGGTGACCCCAAGGAATAGGTAACTTGGTTTAGAACTAGATTAACTGTTGGCTTTATGGTAGATATATCTGTGGCAAATATCCATATCCCAAGAATCATGGAGGAGTGGACCAACTCCTCCCTCGGTGACCCACAAGAATAGATGATTCAGATTTGCCCACAACATACAGTAAGCCCGTAATGGTTCAAGAAGGTCACCCTTCCGTGGGCTTGGTTGAATGCTACTGAAAGATAGTCAAAGCAATGAAGACAAACGATTTTGGACACTGTCTTTTAGGAATATTCATGCTTTCTAGGTATTCAACCAAGCATAAATGGGGGTAACATGGGGATATAGTGGGATACATCACCAAGTTGATATGCTGGGATATTTATCATAGTTTTGGGGATAAAGATTCAATGGATGTTTGGAGGGTGTGTACGGTCCTCAAAAGGTGCGTGGGTTTTAGTTGGTCCATGTTCAACCCAACGCTTGGGATAAAACAATTCTACTGATTTCAGGTATTTACATTGAAGATATTTCAGATATTCCTAGTTCCATGGTCAATCTTTGGTAGTCCACAAATTACCTTCTTCGAGTGATTCCCACCAACTGATACTCCATCTGACACATATTCTGACATTATCATTATACTTTATCTGGCATTCTATCTGACATGTATTCTGACATTCTATCTGGCATTCTATCTAACATAAGTTCTGACATTCTATCTGGCATTTTTTGAGGCATTCTATCTAACATAAATTCTGACATTCTATCGGGCATTCTTTCTGGCATGTATTCAGACATCCATCTGGCATTCTAGCTGGCATTCTGTTTGGCATTTTATCTGACATATGTTCTGACATTCTATCTGGCATTCTATCTAACATTGATTCTGACATTCTATCTGGCATTTTTTGAGGCATTCTATCTAACATAAATTCTGACATTCTATCGGGCATTCTTTCTGACATGTATTCAGACATCCATCTGGCATTCTAGCTGGCATTCTGTTTGGCATTTTATCTGACATATGTTCTGACATTCTATCTGGAATTCTATCTAACATTGATTCTGACATTCTATCGGGCATTTTTTGAGGCATTCTATCTGACATTCTCTCTGGCATGTGGTCGGGTCCAGGCGTGCCCCACTGCATCCGGAGCTTGCGATATGGCTCAGGTCCATGCATGCCGAGGCTGAACTGGAGTTCGCGATGAGCTTTTGACACTTGCTGTGAGCTCCGGGTCCATTGGTGCCAACGGTCACAACCAACTGGCAGAAGGAGGAAGAGGATGCGGAGGAGGAGGAGGAAGAGGAGGAGGAGGAAGAAGAAGAAGAAGCAGTTAAAACTTACTCTTTTGCTGTTTATGGTTATCTTATGCTATTTCCCATTTATAGCCAAAAAAAGGATTTAAACGTGGATTAAACTATCCATCCAATTGGGGATGATGAATCCCAAGTGGTCAAATTGCCCTGTTGGCGAGGTGACCCAAAGGGCCGAAGGTTCAGTTCAGATGAAGCCTTATGAGGCTTCATCCACTTTATCATCAATCCCGAATCTGCAATATTGAGTTGTCCAAAAGGGGTATACCCCAAAATTGAAATTTCAATGGCAAAAACATGATCATCTCCCAGTGGTTTTAAATAATTTACAGTTGGAACGGTTGAACCCCTTCTATTTCTGGGTAAAACCCCAGTTTCCTGTGATTTTCACCCTTAATGTCTTATAAAGTCTTAAACCAATCCATCAATACTCAACTCACTAAAATACTAAAATTCAGAAATTTCGTGTAGAAACTGGGGCCATTTTTTTGGCGCTCAGGCTGTGGTACGAAAAAAAATCTGGGCACCAGCCACCCTCCCTCCATCTCCACCGAGCTGCAAGCCGCTGCCGACCAAGTGGTTTGGTGTGCCTACAATCCCTGTTGCAGAATCTCCTGGGAAAGCGCTGGGAACCTGGAGGATCAACCCACTTATAGATATGATGACTATAGTCAATGCGGTTTATGACATTTTATGATACTTGATTAATATAATATTTATGGGGTTTGTAAACCAACGAACATCACTGGACTTTGTAGTAATTGGCGAGTAATCATAGTTATACTGTATATAGATACTCTCTGGCAATCAAACATATGGAGGCTTTTAACAGGAAAGTCATCTAGGAATTAGTTTTTTTTCCAGCAAGCAATGTTTGATTACCATAGTTGTATATAATTGTATATATTATAACTATTATGTACTGTAACATACTGTAACTAATCGGTATTGGTTCTGAATATCCAATGATCCATTTTTAGAAAGCCATGTGACAACCCGAGACTTGCGATCACCCGGGGTCTAGGTTGGATGATCCTCCAGCAGTGGTGACAGCATGGCTGTGGGAGGTGTGAATCAGGGGCTGCCGACAAGCAAACTTCCTCCTCCGTCCGCAGATCACGTCGGCACTGAAAATGTGTGACCTCCTGCTTGTCAAAGTTTGACCATGATTCGGGCAAGGCCCAATCAAACCGTCCATCATGTCGGTCATTGTCTCAGATCCCAGCCCATGGCGAAACCAGCCCCGTAGCAGAAGCATTCTAAAATAGGCCGTCTTCTGAAGTCTAGGACTTTTTATCCCGCAAGCAGATGCTAATTCTTCGGTTACGATAGGATTCAATACATTGGGGAATGTTGGATTAAGAAACCTAATTTAGAGTCTACCTGGTGAACCATATTTCTTATCCAAATTGTGTCGATGAAGAAATATCAGACTCTACCTTGAAAGTTACACGATTTCCCCAGGTCCATGGAATCCAGATTTTTCCAACACTTTGACCCTGAGAAGTGGACCAATATGGACCCCTGATCATCACCAATGGGTCAAGAATTGTCTTCCAAGCGCCAATTCATAGCAGTGTCGAGCTGTTCAGCTGTAGCAGTGTTCACTTTTCACCCGCGAGAATCGCGGAAAATTCCATTACCCTCTGGTAAACAGCCACATAACTATGGGAAATCACCCTTTTTCATGGGAAAATCCACTATTTCTATGGCCATTTTCAATAGCTACGTTTAATGACCAGAGGGTACGTGCCATGATACTCGCAGTAGGGATTCCCAGTTCATGGATGATCATCCCCTATTGGGTTCACCTTTCTGGTCGTCAACCGACTCTAGCAGCCACGGCGAAAAAATGATGTACAGCAGGGCAACCCAATCCATCCAGCTAAGATCCTACCATCCACATCATCCACTTTCAGGGTTAAACCATCGAATTTTCTCAATCAATCCCAACAGCAATAGAATCGCATAAGTTTCCTAGTAAATGGCGCGAAAAAATGACGTTTCTTTTTGAAAAATGAAGTCATCAAATTGTTCCAGCAAATCCCAACATATCCCAACAACAATAATACTGTGGTAAACCCAATGCCATAAACCATCCCCAAGAGAGGTTTATGACATGGGGTATACCCCTACACTGGGATTATTCATCATAGCCCCCAGTCATGGTTGGGATTGGTTACGGCATTTGGTTTACCATATTAGGTAGGGCAGGGGATTTCAACTATTTTGGTTGTTCAACTCATTGATGTCCCAATAATTCCCACGCATTCATCATAAAGTTGCGCTCGTCATCACAGAAAAGAACCGGGCGACCAGAATGACCCAACACAGCCAAGGCGCCGTTGATAAGCTGATACAAGGTCACGTTGAACAAGTTGATACTACCTGCGGCTTAAATCTGCAAGAATCTCCGATATTCATCGGAAACAAACGCAATATATAGCAATGAATCATCGATTTTACGAACTTTTTCTTGGTCAGATCGCATTTTTTGCTGATTCATCAAATGGAGCCCCCTGTGTTGCCGGGGTGACACCGTTCAGGTTCCCTTTGCGCAGCAACATGGAGAGGCAAAACATCTTGAAATTCCAGCATGATCTCATTACTTTCTTCTCAGGATCTGCTTCCAGCCAATCCCCTTGCATCTCACACGGGTGTGTTGGAAATGGGATATACTTCCCAAAATGGCAATTCTAATGGAGATGATGAGTAATCAACGGATCTTGGGCTACCCTGGCTACCCTATTTTCAGACAAACCATGATTCTGCCATATCTCCATCATGTCGAACCACGTCGAATGTCGGACACGCCTAACATGCGCCCTCGGTTGTCGGCAGCATCGATATCCTTGGTTCACTCTGAGTCGCCCTGGGTTGGCAATGGAGCATCAACGGATATCCAATGTTATTAGCCTCATTCTATACTACTTGGTCTCAAAAAAAACATGAGACACCCAAGAAAATCAACGTTTGAAGCACTATTAGGAACCAGCACCATGTAGAATCTGTGATGCTCCAGGCCAAACATATTTTCACCCATACCACAATCTACCAAGAACATCCAAGAACTATCCCATTTCGGTATGTTGGATTTCGTGCCACCATTGAACCATGTCATGAATTCTGGACATCATATGGTTAAGAACTTTTCTAATCCCAAACATAGCTCAAACATATCTACATAGGACACCAATCCCCCAGACTTTTCCGAGCTCAGAAGTGGTTCAGAAACTCTTCATAAATCTCCTTGGCTCCCCATATCTCCTCGAATAATTATTCAAATCCCCTGATATCATGGGGGTGCAACCAACACCCACAAAGGTGAACCTCCAATGACAGCTCGATAAATGAGGTTGAATGGAGGTCTTTCAATCACAGACCTCAGCAATGCCTCCTCACCTAAGGCTTTGCTTGCCATCTGGCGTGCTTGTGCTGAATACATCTGAATGAAAGCATGTTCGCTCACCGGCTTCATCTTGGTCAACTTATGGAATTCCAGTTCTGTTTGCACCGTGTCTCGTGCATCTGGCCATGTTTGCCACTCCACAGCTGGATCCAGCTCGGTGAGCCGATCTTTGACAGCGTCATACATTCTCCTGGAGTGTGCACTGGCTCTGCTTTCTGAGCCAGTGAGCTGTTGATGAATCCATCTGGTGAGAACTCAGTGAAGTAAGATCGAAACGTGGCGCCAAATGTCTCGCTTGCAAGCTTGAAAAGTCCAACCGCGTCCTGTTCTATGCCTGCTATGTCCGCCGCACTTTGTCGGGGATGTTTGGAGTGCGGTTACTGAAGATAATAAATGATTACTACGAATGATGATAATGTTAACGATCATTCAGAATTCTTAATATCAACAATCACTTCCAAGTGATTGCCGGTGGTTTGAATAATTGATGTCTAAACAAACCTGGGACATCCTGACATAGACGATCCCAGAAATCCCGAGACAAAACCATGGTCTCTGGGGCTCCAAATAGCTCCCTCCACCAGCGGAGAGGTCTGGTACGATGAAACGTGCTTCAATGCCATGAGTTCTGATGATTAAATCACCATTTCCCAAAATTTTGATGGCTATAGTGGCTACAAAATAATTGCCACATCTCCTCTGAAACCTTCTCACCTAGAGTTTAAAGTCTTCTAAGTGTGGTTATCTCACAACTCAGTGGAATAAAACTACTAATGGATAATGTGGCTAAAACAATAATAAACCATCCCCCAAATCACCATGAATAGGTGGTATAAACCATTCCCAAATGGGTGGTTTATGGCATTGTTTAACCCACATTAACCAATTATTCAGTGGGGTGATCCTCAAAGTAGCTTTAGAAGCCCACCTTTTTTTGGTCCAAAGGGCAAGAGCAACTTGGAGAAACTCCTTCGACATGCGCTGCGTCAACATTCGCTGTCGCCCCGCCACATCGATGGTCTTTCCTGAAGGGCCGTGGATGTCACCAAACAGGCGATTTCAACAAGCGCAATATGCTGCAATATGCTTCAATATGCCACAGAAGTGGGTAGAACTGGTAGCTGTGACCAACAAAATTCACAACATGTTTTTTAGACCTCAAAATCTCAACATACCAATAGTGATTTAACCAAGAAACACATGCGTTGGGCCCTGGAACAGAGGATTATCGCCACTTGGGAAAACACGTTTGGTAACATAGCTATGGTCAATTGCAATCTATAGATGATTTACCAATGAAAACTGGTGATTTTCAATAGCTATGTTAAATGGGTTGCCAGCTTTGAAATAATGAAAGAGGAACTTTCATTGACTGGTCAACAAATAGGTACTCATCAGCCACTGTTGTCGTCGTCATCTTTCTTCACAGTCTCAAGGCGGTAAAAGGTGCCGCCCTCGCGGGAAAGCTCTCCGTGCCCTGGCGACAGCTGCCAATCAGTTCCTGGTAGGGCCGGAGTTTGCATCCAGCAGCACGGGTCGCTTTCCTCTCGGATCTCCTCCTTCCCTTTCTGCCAAGAATTCAATAATAGATCTTAGTCAGTTCAAGGTACACTGAAAAGTTGCTTTCTGGAAAGATGATATCATTCACTGTCATTCGTCCTTGGATAAGTCCTCATCATTTGCGTCCATCTCGAAAATTCTCTGGTCAATTTTCATCCTGTCTGGGTTGAACCCACATCATTTCATCGTAAATCCCTTATCATGCCTTGTTTGAATCTCCATCCAATGCGGGTTTGTCTGAAAATAGAATACCAATGAATCCATTGATCAATCATCACTATCATACTATCCCTATTGAAACGGCCATTTAGAGGGGGATACCACATTTTCAGCCAAACCCATGCTTTGTTCTTTACATCTTCATCATCTATTTTGTTGGCTGCAACTCTCCGATGCCAGAAAATTCCGGTTGTTGGTGACATCTGCATGGGGGTGTCTGAAAATGGTGTATCCCAAACATGGTTATTCAAAACATAGGATTCATCGTGATGTATATACATATCTCTATCCCGTTTCAAGGGTCCCCCAGGAAATGTTTATTGGTTTAGAATGACATCTACCGGAATCAGTTCGATATATACATCAAAATTCCAACAAATACCAGAGATAGAAAGCAGCTATAAGCAGCTCATCCATTGGTGGGTGGGGAGATGGGTACATTGTCATAGCTCGTGGGCTGAAGGCATGCATATCAATGAACAGCAGCTATTCTGCTGTAGAAACCAGTAGACTTTTGATCCATGCGGATGCAGATCTGCATCCAAAGTCGTTTGGGAAACACTCCAAGACATTGCCCACTCCCAATGTTTTTCATGGCAACATATCCTGCAATATCCTGTGGATTGTCATCATTTTCCCTATTCACCTGAATTATACTTGCAATTTATCCTATTTTTTACCCAGATTTTGCTTGTGGTTCATAGAACATTATCCAGATATTCCATGATGATTGGGTTATCCAGTTGTCCCATCAAAATCATTACATACCCCATGTACCCCTTCCCCTCGAACACATGGTCAATTTTTGGTAGTCCA
This sequence comes from Symbiodinium sp. clade C Y103, assembly GCA_003297045.1. Taxonomy (NCBI): domain Eukaryota; class Dinophyceae; order Suessiales; family Symbiodiniaceae; genus Cladocopium; species Cladocopium sp. clade C. The sequence goes on along the minus strand of BGPT01000578.1, from coordinate 170,047 downwards.
CAAAAAATACCCATCCATTGGGTTGGGCATGTTATAGCCCCATTTATCAAGAGGTTTATCACATTAACTAATATTACCAACTGGATGATAAGAATAAGAGACTTCTCATTACCCAATCTTTCCCTGAAGCAAATACCAATTTGTTGACGAGATTCCCCAATTGAGGTCTTGAGCTTGCCCCACAAGGAGCTGGACCACGAACCTACGAGGAGTTTCGGCTCGCGCGGGGTCGCGAAGCTTGTTTTTGGGGACCAAAAAGATCGTAGCAATTTCGTGTCAAAAATTGGATATGGTATGAACATCATATACAGCTAATTGTCATCAGGATTTACGCCCTGAATGATAAGGATTCAACAACGAAAAAGAGGAATCTAACCCGGTGGTGGGGATTTAACGGGTCATCTGGGCTCAAACGGCCACCAATGGACTTAGTATTTGACCATGATTTTTTTGGGACAATAATCTTGAAACAATTCCAAACTGGTTTTCATGGACCAAATGGGCATTGACCACCCGACATAGGTATGTTTTCACGTGACCCCGTCTTGGATAGACCTTTCATGTAGGTTGAACCAGCCCTGCTTTCGACAGGCAATGATGGGGAGTGAAGATAAATTTCAAACGACTGGGAGCATGATCTGTGAACCAATTGCATTGCATATATTGATGGCGAATCTTAGATGGCCTGCAAAAAAAAGACAGGTCTTGCTGGTTACGCCATTTACAGCAAGAGATTAGTTAATACTATTTGGTACCCATCCAACGTTTGATCAGTTATTCATTGATATTCATCGCATATATTCACTAAAACATATTCAATAAACCACCAACCATAACGGATTACTGTACATGTTCAGGTTCAAGTCCATTGAAACCTGATTTTGTTTGATCACCAGAGGGGGATTCACCAATCTAAATTTGGCTGATGGATATCCACATCTGACCGTGTATAAGTTATATTGGAATATATTGGATATATATATATGTCATATATGAAGAAATATTATTGGATTACACTGATTGCACTGGATTATTTTCTTTTGTGGTGCCCAGTGCCTTATCTCACGCCGCACATTTTTCGGAGCTCCCAAAACCCACCGACACCGACAAAAGTCTGGGCACCATAAGCACCGGAACGACAGGCCGTTCGAAAGCAAGGCTTCATTGGACCATCGTTTTTTACCACGCATCGTCGCCAATTTTTGGAGACAGGCAGTTCGATCGTCTATTGAAACCGCAACCCCTCGTCAGAAATTTTGAGCCAACGGACCGGATTGAAGTTTTTTGTTTGGTGAAGGGTGGGGAAAATCCCAAGGTAAAACCCTGTAATAGAATCCATGGCTGCAGCTAGACCTCCTGAATGGGTCATTGGACTCGTGGTTGCAGGTCATAGTGCCAGCTGCCAGCGAAATGGTGTGATGATCTTTGATTTTTGCATGTTTCTACTTGGATGTGGATTTCAGTTGGTGAATAACAACATGTACATGGGGGAAATGCCAAGATCTAGAGCACTATTTTGAAATGGCGTGCCGTTTCAGTGAGGAGTCCCACTCAAAAGAATTCAGGGAAATCGGGTATTTGATTTGACCATTCAAGTCACAAGGCTCAAATTCAATCCCTACGAGGTTGTGCCCTATAGTTAGCTAAGTGGTTTTTAAGTGTATTAAATATGGTTTCTGGTGGTGATAAGTATAGCTAGATGGGTTTACAAACCAACTTATAACTAGGGAGCACCACGTTGTATGTCTCAGCAACATCAGAAGTCTCGCAGCATGCTACTAATTCACCCTCAAAGCAGCCCGTTTGCCGTTACCCTCTGGTAAGCAAACATAGTTATTGAAAATCACCATTTTTCATGGGAAAATCAACTATAAATGGTCATTTTCAATGGCAAACTGTTAGTTTACCAGAGGGTAAACCATCATTAATCCCATTAAAATTCCATTAAATCACAATTTTCCTATGGTTTTCCTATGGTTTTCCTATGGTTTCCAGAGGGTATGGGCTGGTTTCCTTTGCCAATTTGCCAATCATCGTGAGACTGGCGAGACCGTTTGGAGATGTTGGAGGTCATCAGATCATCCAGTTCTCAGAAACGAGAACTGAATACTCTCGGGTAATTTAACATAGCTATTGAAAACCATCGGAAAATGGTGATTTAATGGGATTTTAATGGGATTAATGATGTTTTACCCTCTGGTAATTTAACAGTTTGCTATTGAAAATGGTGATTTAGTTCGTGGATTTTCCCATGAAAAATGGTGATTTAACCCATAGTTATGTAACAGTTTACCAGAGGGTAGTCTCCATGAATTGAGATATGGCTATGGCTCAAAATTATGGTACCAAAAATGGTCATTTTGAATGGTAAACTCACATAAACCAACCAATTATAGAATCAATAATTTTGAGCCATAGCCATATGACCCACTATAGGCTGCATACTCAAAAAAGTCGGAAAGGTGTCTCAAACTAGGGCAATTATACCACCACATTTTTGGCGGATATTTATGAGGAAAATGATGATTCAGCAGTGAGACACACCTAATTCGTGTTGATTGAGATTGGAGACAACAACGATCTGCTCATATTCTGGCGATCTGATCTATTTTCCACATTTTTCCACTGTTCCAGGTACTTTTTAAAGACATCTTCACGACAGGCATATTTTCATGTGAGATCATTGTGGGATGATCCCCTGCTCAACACTCATTTACCCTCTGGTGAACTAACAGTTTGCTATTGAAAATAGCTCATTTAGTTCGTGGATTTTCCCATGAAAACTGGTGATTTCCCATAGTTATGTTAGTTTACCTGAGGGTACATTGTGATATTCAAGCTAGATATGTCCCCCCAAAAAGATCCGCGGCAAAATCAAGACTAGATTTTAAACCATCCTTGGTTGGGATATCGTGGGGATATTTCATGGGAATACAAGCAACAATACCCTCTGGTAAACTAACATAGCTATGGAAAATCACCATTTTTCATGGGAAAATCCACTATAAATGGCAATTTTCAATAGCTATGTTAGTTTACTAGAGGGTATGGGGATACAAAGGTTTACCACCACCCATAGATCCTACTGGAAAATCGCCAAAATGCCGATCTATGGGAAATCACAGTCCGTGGGTGCGCTATGGAAAACCCCCGACAGAAATCTATCAACCAGTGGGAATTCTTGAAACCTCTTGGCACATCCCACTCCCAAAGGCAGTGTTTTTTCTTCGTCTGAGCTCGCGGTAACTGGTAACTGGTATGAGCAAGCAGGTGAAACGTCAGGGAGTTCCACTGAAATCACCCTCCACGGGTCACGATCCAAGTGGCTTCTTTTTCCTCCCAAGTTAAAGACTTTGAAAAGCACGGCATTCGCTTAGCACCAGACCACAGGGCAGCAGGGATCACAGCTTATTTCGCTTCCTTAGCTGGACGTCCCAACACAATTCAGAAAGAACCTGAGCCATGAACAATACCCCTATCCCATCGCTTTATAGTGGTTGGTTAAAAACGAGATTCCCATTTACATGGAATATGATAATCCAGAATACATTGGATACTATCACCCGCCGAGAAAAATCATGAACCAACCAATTCTCAATGACATACCATTGAGGTTTGATGCTCTTAGACCCTACAAATCAAGGCTATATCCTTGAAAAATGCAGTTCTTCATGACATGAAAGCACTGAGGCTTCAAGTATCCCAAGGTCAATGGGTCAATGGTTGATGGTCGATTTCACTCACATTTCTCGCAGCAATATTGGAATCAAATATACCTCTTAAAATCTCTTAAATGTTTTATGGAAGTAGCAAGCTACTTGGTGGTTCATACGTTCACGCCACGCAGTAAGTAGCTTCTAACCCGAGTTATCAGTGGATTAATCCTCCTTATCCCACTTACAACGAGGGATATAACCTCCTATTTGATCAGATGTTTCATTTGCTGCAAGCCACCATCACCATCCTTGAAGGTTAACTGTTACCTGAGTTACCTGCTTCAAATTCACATAGACCCTGACATGAGTTGGGGGTTGGAAGGTAAAGTTCCACTAAACAAAATTTTCAGGGTCCGCGGTAATTGGGGGGTAACTTCTGGGCCTCCCAGCCATCTCTTTCAGAAGCTCTTGGGCTGTCTTGGGCAGTTTCTTTTCCCCACGCACTGTGGGTTGCACCTGATCTCGTTTCGAAGATGCAGGTTACTGGAAAGTAACAGTCATGATGCTGATTCAATGGATGCAACATGGTGATTTTACATGTTCTTGGCTGATTGCAAAAGGGCAATCGCTCCATTTTTACATGTTTTTGTTTGTTGAGGCGTACTCCTTTTGCAACCATCAGGAGACACAGAACAAACAACATGTTGCAGTTCTTCTCAAAATAGTTTAAGCATGCTTCGGCTATACCTCCTAGACAACTCCAACCAGAGATTTCAGTTCTTAAGTTGACATGTCATGCTGACAAGAGGACAGCAAGCTGGGGTGTATGGGTGGGTAATGGGTAAAGGGTATGATTGATGATTAAGACTAAACACAACAACACGACATCCTGTGGGCTGCTGGGTGTTCAAATAATAGCACTTTTACGCTGTGCTGAACATCTACCAAACCTGCAAGTCATCCAGGGACAACCAAGCCTTGCCTGTCGCTGAGACTCTTCAAACTCCTGCGTTTTGATTGACAGCAAAAGAACTCGTTGAACCGAGTTCAATACATTCCGCGATTTCTGGATATGCAACGCTATCAACTTGACCATGGCACACATGGTGATTTGATAGGTATATAATGATTCTACAATATCAACCATCCAGATTCCGCGTTTTCAACCAGAAGAGCTACGTATATGATGGATGTAGTGGCTATACTATTCAATAAGATGTATTACCCTCTGGTAATTTAAAAAAGGGAAAATTCCCTATATATAAATGATTAAATGGAGGTTTCTAGCTGGGAAAATCATCTAAAATTAGCCAGCTATTCCATAGCTATGTTAAATAACCAGAGGGTACTTGGAATATACCCTGTGGCTATTTAACATAGACATAGAGAATGGCCCATTTAGTTCGATGATTTATGGTGATTTAGCCATGAAAAATGGTGATTTTCCATAGCTAACTGTCAAATATGTTCCAGTTCGAAGAACCCCATGGATCCGTGGCACAGAACGATGGCATTCAGCGCTCCTCCTTGCTCATGGACCACACGGGTTCAACACATTCCGCACCTGGGAGCGAGCTGACCATCTGGTGAAAGAGACTTGGACTCAAAGGACTGAGCCATTACATGAGGCGTGATCACCTCTAGCAAAATGGGGGTTTCCTAAAATGGGGGTACCCCAAAAATGGATAGTTTATAATGAACAATCCCAATCTAAAATGGATGATTTGGGGGTACCCCTATTTTAGGAAACCTGCAAATGGTCATTTTTCATCATAAAAAACAAGGGGAGGCCAGAGAACCCAAAAGCAAAACGACAGCAAACAAATCGGATTAATGATTGGTTGCTGGCGCCCCCCTTCCTCCCTTTGCCAC
>BGPT01000578.1:122499-162471 GCA_003297045.1 Symbiodinium sp. clade C Y103 | reverse complement strand
TCCCTTGCAACCCCACCATCCAAGCTCTTCCCCTTTCCATCCATTTCCTTGCACCTATAGCTGTCTTCACTCATCCCCACCGGGCCCTTCCCCCCACCAATATCCATCCATTCCCTTGCAAGGCTCGCTCATCCCCACCAACTTCTTCTCCACACCATTCACAGCTGTCGGCGCATCCAAGCTCGCTCATCCCCAGTGGCTCCTTCCACCCATTTCCGCCCACTCCNGGCTCCTTCTCCCCACCTATTTCCATTCACTCCCTTGCGCCCACGCCGTCCGCAGCCGTCCACGCATCCAATCTCGCTCATCCCCAGCGTCTCCTTCTCCCCGCCCATTTCCACCCACTCCCTTGCACCCACGCCGTCCGCAGCCGTCCACGCATCCAAGCTCGCTCATCCCAAGCGGCTCTTTTCCACTCCCTTGCACCCACGCCGTCTGCAGCGGTCCGCGCACGCAGGCTCGCTCATCCCCAGCGCCTCCTTTTCCCTTTACCTGTTTCCACCCACTCCCTTGCACCTACGCCGTCCGCAGCCGTCCGCGCATCCAAGCTCGCTCATCCCAGCAGCTCTTGCATCCANCCGCAGCCGTCCGCGCATCCAAGCTCGCTCATCTCCAGCGGCTCCTTCTCCCCACCCATTTCCAGCCACTCCCTTGCACCCACGCCGTCCGCAGCCGTCAGCGCATCCAAGCTCGCTCATATGCAGCGGCCCCTGCTCCCTACCCATTTCCGCCCACTCCCTTGCACCCGGCCCGTCCGCAGCCGTCCGCACATCCAAGCTCGCTCATATCCAGCAGCTCCTTCTCCCGAAAAATTTTCCACCGACTCCCTTGCAACCACGCCGTCCGCACCCGTCCGTGCTACCACTCCTTTGCACCCACACCGTCCGCACCCGTCCGCGCATCCAAGCTCGCTCATCCCCAGCGGCTCCTCCACTCATCAATTTCCACCCAATCCCTTGCACCCACGCCGTCCGCAGCCGTCCGCGCATCCAAGCTCGCTCATCCCCACCGCCTCCTTCTCCCTACCCATTTCCACCCACTCCCTNTGCACCCACGCCGTCCGCAGCCGTCCGCGCATCCAAGCTCGCTCATCCCCACCGCCTCCTTCTCCCTACCCATTTCCACCCACTCCCTTGCACCCATGCCGTCCGCAGCCGTCCGCGCATCCAAGCTCGCTCATCCCCAGCGGCTCCTTCTCCCCACCCATTTCCACCCACTCCCTTGCACCCACGCCGTCCGCANCCGTCCGCAGCCGTCCGCGCATCCAAGCTCGCTCATCCCCAGCGGCTCCTTCTCCCCACCCATTTCCACCCACTCCCTTGCACCCACGCCGTCCGCAGCGGTCCGCCCATCCAAGCTCGCTCATCCCAAGCGGCTCTTTCTTCACACTCCCTTGCACCAACGCCTTGCACCAACGCCGTGCGAAGCGGTCCGCGCACCCAAGCTCGCTCATCCCCAGCGGCTCCTATTTCCACCCCCTCCCTTGCACCCACGCCGTCCGCAGCCGTCCGCACATCCAAGCTCGCTCATTCCCAGCGGCTCTTTCTCCCCACCCTTTAAGTTCCACCTACTCCCTTGCACCCACGCCGTCCGCAGCGGTCCGCGCATCCAAGCTCGCTCATCCCCAGCAGCTCCTGGTCCTTCTCCCTTTACCCATTTCCAATCCGCTCCCTTGCACCCACGCCAAATGCAGCCGTCCGCGCATCCAAGCTCGCTCCTCCCCAGCGGCTCCCTTTCCTTACCCATTTCCACCCACTCCCTTACACCCACACCGTCCGCAGCCATCCGCGCATCCAAGCTCGCTCATCCCCAGCGGCTCCTTCTCCCCACCCATTTCAACCCACTTCCTTGCACCCACGCCGTCCGCAGCCGTCCGCGCATCCAAGCTCGCTCATCCCCAGCGGCTTCTCTACTCATGTTAAAGGTGGGTTAGGGAACGTGGGTGCGGCAGGCGTACCATCCGCGCATTGAAGCTCGCTCATCCCCACCGCCTCCTTCTCCCTACCCATTTCCACCCACTCCCTTGCACCCACGCCGTCTGCAGCCGTCCGCGCATCCAAGCTCGCTCATCCCCAGCGGCTCCTTCTCCCCACCCTTTATTTCCATGCACCCACGCCGTCCGCAGCGGTCCGCACATCGAAGCTCGCTCATCCACAGCGGCTCCTTCTCCCCACCCATTTCCATCCACTCCCTTGCACCCACGCCGTTCGCTCCGCGCATCCAAGCTCGCTANNACATCGAAGCTCGCTCATCCACAGCGGCTCCTTCTCCCCACCCATTTCCATCCACTCCCTTGCACCCACGCCGTTCGCTCCGCGCATCCAAGCTCGCTAATTTATAGCGGCTCCTTCTCCCTGCCCATTTCCATTTACTCCCTTGCACCCGCCCCCGTCCGCAGCGGTCCGCTCTCCCAACCCATTTCCACCCAGCCCCTTTCCGCGCATCCAAGCTTGCTCATCCCCAGCGGCTCCTTCTCCCTACCCATTTCCACCCGCTCCCTTGCATCCACGCCGTCCGCAGCCGTCCGCGCATCCAAGCTCGCTCATCCCCAGCGGCTCCTTTTCCCTACCCATCTCCACCCACTCCCTTGCACCCACGCCGTCTCCGCGCATCCAATCTCACCCATTTCCAGCGCCTCCTTCTCTTTCCCGATTTCCACCCACTCCCTTGCACCCACGCCGTCCACAGCGGTTCGCGCATCCACGCTCGCTCATCCCCAGCAGCTTCTTCTTCCTACCCTTGTCCACCCATTCTTTGCACCCGCACCGTCCGCAGCCGTCCGCGCATCCAAGCCCGCTCATCCCCAGCGGCTCCTTCTCCCCACCCATTTCCACCCACTCTATTGCACCCACGCCGTCCGCAGCCGTCCCCGCATCCAAGCTCGCTCATCCCCAGCGGCTCCTTCTCCCTACCCATTTCCACCCACTCCCTTCCACCCACGCAGCCGTCCGCGCATCCAAGCTCGCTCATCCCCAGCGGCTCCTTTTCCCCACCCTTTAGTTCCACCTACTCCCTTGCACCCACGCCGTCCGCAGCGGTCCGCGCATCCGAGCTCGCTCATCCCCTGCAGCTCCTTCTCCCAACCCATTTCCACCCGCTCCCTTGCACAGCCGTCCGCGCATCCAAGCTCGCTCATCCCCAGCGGCTCCTTCTCACCCATTTCCACNAGCTCCTTCTCCCAACCCATTTCCACCCGCTCCCTTGCACAGCCGTCCGCGCATCCAAGCTCGCTCATCCCCAGCGGCTCCTTCTCACCCATTTCCACCAACTCCCTTGCACCCACGCCGTCCGCAACGGTCCGCGCATCCAAGCTCGCTCATCCCCCACTCCCTTGCACCCACGCCGTCCGGAGCCGTCCGTGCATCCAAGCTCGCTCATCCACAGCGGCTCCTTCTCCCCACCCATTTCCACCCACTCCGTCTGCGCATCCAAGCTCGCTCATCCCCAGCGGCTCCTTCTCCCTTTCCATTTGCACCCACTCCTTGCACCCACGCCGTCCGCAGCCGTCCGCGCATCCAAGCTCGCTCATTTCCAGCGGCTCCTTCTCCCTACCCATTTCCACCCACTCCCTTGCACCCANAGCCGTCCGCGCATCCAAGCTCGCTCATTTCCAGCGGCTCCTTCTCCCTACCCATTTCCACCCACTCCCTTGCACCCACGCCGTCCGCAGCCGTCCGCGGATCCTAGCTCGCTCATCCCCAGCGGCTTCTTCTCCCTACGCATTTCCACCCACTCCCTTGCACCCACGCCGTCCGCAGCGGTCCGCGCAACCAAGCTCGCTCATCCCCAGCGGCTCCTTCTCCCCGCCCATTTCCACCCACTCCCTTGCACCCACGCCGTCCGAAGCCGTCCGCGCATCCAAGCTCGCTAATTTATAGTGGCTCCTTCCCCCTACCCATTTCCACCTACTCCCTTGCACCCCGTCCGCAGCCGTCCGCGCACCCAAGCTCGCTCATCCCCAGCGGCAACTTCCCCCTACCGATTTCCACCCACTCCCTTGCACCCACGCCGTCAGCACCCTTCCGCGCATCCAAGCTCGCTCATCGCCAGCGGCTCCTTCTCCCTACCCATTTCCACCTACTCCCGTGCACCCACGCGGTCCGCAGCCGTCCGCCCATCCAAGCTCGCTCATCCCCAGCGGCTCCTTCTCCCCATTCATTTCTTCTTGCTCCCTCACACCCACGCCGTCCGCAGTCGTCCGCGCATCCAAGCTCGCTCATCCCAAGCGGCTCCTTCTCCCCACCCATTTCCACCCACTCCCGTTCCTTGCACCCACGCCGTCCGCACCCGTCCGCGCATCCAAGCTCGCTCATCCCCAGCGGCTCCTTCTCCCCGCCCATTTCCACCCACTCCCTTGCACCCACGTAGTCCGCAGCCGTCCCCGCATCCGAGCTCGCTTATCGCCGGCAGCTCCTTGTCCCTATTCATTTCCACCAACTCCCTCGCACCCACGCCGTCCGCAGCCATCCGCGCATCCAAGCTCGCTCATCTCCAGCGGCTCCTTCTCCCCATTCATTTCTAGTGGCTCCCTCGCACCCACGCCGTCCGCAGCCGTCCGCACATCCAAGCTCGCTCATCCCCAGCGGCTCCTTCTCCCCACCCATTTCCACCCACTTCCTTGCNGGCTCCCTCGCACCCACGCCGTCCGCAGCCGTCCGCACATCCAAGCTCGCTCATCCCCAGCGGCTCCTTCTCCCCACCCATTTCCACCCACTTCCTTGCACCCACGCCGTCCGCAGCTGTCCGCGCATCCGAGTTCGCTCATCCCCAGCAGCTCCTTCTCCCCACCTATTTTCACCCACTCCCTTGCACCCATTCCCATGCAAACACGCCGTCCGCAGCACCCACGCCGTCCGCAGCCGTCCGCGCATCCAAGCTCGCTCATCCCCAGCAGCTCCTTCTCCCCACCCATTTCCCCCCATTCCCTTGCACCCACTCCCGTGCAACCACGCCGTCCGCAGCCGTCCGCGCACCCAAGCTCGCTCATCCCCAGCGGCTCCTTCTCCCCGCCCATTTCCACCCACTCCCTTGCACCCACCCCGTCCGCAGCGGTCCGCGCATCCAAGCTCGCTCATCCCCAGCGGCTTTTTCTTCCCCTCCCTTCCGTTCCCTTCCTTTCCCTTCCTTTCCTTTCCTTTCCCTTCCTTTCCCTTCCTTTCCCTTCCTTTCCCTTCCTTTCCCTTCCTTTCCCTTCCTTTCCTTTCCTTTCCCTTCCTTTCCCTTCCTTTCCCTTCCTTTCCCTTCCTTTCCCTTCCTTTCCCTTCCTTTCCCTTCCTTTCCTTTCCCTTCCTTTCCCTTCCTTTGCCTTCCTTTCCCTTCCTTTCCCTTTCCTTCCCTTCCGGTTCCTTTCCCTTCCTTTCCCTTCCTTTCCCTTCCTTTCCCTTCCTTTCCCTTCCTTTCCCTTCCTTTCCCTTCCTTTCCTTTCCTTTCCCTTCCGTTCCCTTCCTTTCCCTTCCTTTCCCTTCCTTTCCCTTCCTTTCCCTTCCTTTCCCTTCCTTTCCCTTCCTTTCCCTTCCTTTCCCTTCCTCTCCCTTGCAGCCACACCGTCCGCACACCNTTTCCCTTCCTTTCCCTTCCTTTCCCTTCCTTTCCCTTCCTTTCCCTTCCTCTCCCTTGCAGCCACACCGTCCGCACACCACCGTTCAAATCAGCTCGCGCCCCACGCGGTTTACTAAACTAAACGAGAACCCAAGCATCGAAGATGCTTTTGGGAAAAATGGGCGAGAAGTTTTGGTGAACCATTCTGGGATGCCAAGGTTCAACAATCCCTCCAGACAAAACACAATTATAGAATGATCACCTGGGAATTCTCATTCAAGGTGGTGCCCAGCTATAAGCTGGTTTGGAACCACCATCAAACACAAAATAACATATATGTATGATAAAGCCGAGCTATTGGAGTCGTAAACCAACTGAGCTATGGGTCCCTCCCATGCCCATATTTTTCGTTGGTCACCAATCCTCTGCTGCTTCAATCCCCAGTGGATGTCCCCTTCATCTTCATGAATTGCAGTCACTTTTTTGGGGGATACCATATAAGCGAAATTCACTCCCATGTTCGTGGTCAATCTGAGATCACCTGCATTTTTTAAGTGCTTAGATCCCCATCAAATTACTTGAAAAATAAGAGCTTCTTTGATCATCTAATGAATAGGTGAATGACTTAGTAACTGACAGTTTATCGATGTTTATCACATGTCGCCACGCAGTTAATAACTACACCAAAATAGGAAAAACAACTGTTGATGTACTAAACTATCCATCCAGTCGGCTTACCCAATTGGTTGGCACAGCCTTTACGAGATGAGCAGCAGTTGTTCAAAGAGAAGCCCCTACATATGTGAGTCGGCTTGTACAGCTTATAAACCTTTGCAACAGGAGAAATCTCCACCAGAAATCACAATTTGACCCCAAACAGTCAGGGTGAATTGGTGGAAACCCGGCTTGAACTTTTAGGGGGGGAAATGGCGAGGTAACGAAGTCTGTCACCAAGGCAGCCTTTTTCTGGATTCCGTTGCAAGGGGCGTCTCTTCGTCACAGGGCCAGTCGCAAACCAGTTGTGTGTGTAGGTGGGGTGACAAAGAAGCGATACATACCGATAATCACTGATCAAGCATCATTTATCAATGGGAATGATGAGTATTATATACATAAGCTATCAACTATACTAGAAGAGGTAATTCCTGTATATATATATATATATATGTGACTAGAATGACCTGGTTGGGGATCATTTGTCAACTTCTAGTACTATCGACCACCCAATGTGAACTATTGTGATGAAATTGAGGATGATTTACTATTGTCTTACCAACATGAACTAAAATACATCCAATGGTTTATGTTCATTTTCCCACTAAAAAAGACTATTTCGGGGTATACCATATTTTCAGACACACCCATATAATATCATATATATATATACAGTATATTATATAGCTAGATACCCAATGACAACGGCGCATTTCTCCGAGCTGGTGCCAAGCAGCTCGGGAAGAAGAGCTGTTTGAGCTGGAAGGCGTCCGTTCCGCACCTCTGTGGCGGTGGCCCAGTGGTGGCCTCTTTGGGGGTCCAGGTGGTTGGGTTGCCAAGTTGGGTGCTTTTGTTCACCAGGAAAACTGGGGATTTCATGGGAATTCATGGGATTTAATGTTGGTTTAGCCATCAACAAATAGGGATCTAATGGGATTTAATGGTGTTTAATGGGGATTGAACATGATTTACCCTCTGGTAAACGAACATAACTATGGGAAAATCAACTATTTCTATGGCCATTTTCAATAGCAAACTGTTAGTTTACCAGAGGGTAATAACAATAGTCAATGGTGTGTATAAACCAACTAATCACATCCAATAACTCACTGTTCCCCAGTATCTTCAATGGCCATGTCAGGAACAAATTTCTTGGAGGTAACTACCACGTGTTGAGGCCTTAATTTCAGGGCTAAGGGGATATATACCTATTGATGTCATGGAATATTCCCATTTATATAACTAGGGTTTGTGTTTATAATGACTATAGTCAATGGGTTTCGTAAACCAACTAAGAAGTGGAGGGGGTCCACCTTGTAGTTATGTAGTGTCTACATTCAATATGTGTAATTATGTGTCATTATCTATCAAATCGCATCCAATCCAATCTATTTTTTCTGATTTATATACGTACAAACAGGTTGGTATCATGTATACAAATACATGACATGTACATGAATTTACGCAACCTTTTTGGACGCCACTCCTTGCTGGACCTCTCTTGCACATGAGTCTCGGGACCCGTTCCTCTCTATTTTGGGGATTGCCGTTTGAGTAGCAAATCAAAACCATTTTGGTGGATTCCTCCCAATAATCAACCATGCTTTGGCTTAAATCCAGGGTTGATATTGTGACACCATCCAAGTTTGGAAGATGGTTCGCGGCCAAACCTCCTTGCTGCCGCCATGGGGCAAATCGGCGTAGGAGATCATGCCAACAGATCTCTCCTCAAGGAGGAGATTGACAAACATGAGGAACTGCCTCCAAGTTGGTTATTGGAAGCCACTGTACATGTCAACGGCAAACTGTAAAAATTGTGGGAACCATATGGCAACATACAAAGGGATGTGTCCTGCAAGTGGACCGCCATGGCTGATGTTTTGACATCTCATGTGTCATTATTGTCATACGGTAGAACATGTTCCACCTGGATACACTATGATATACCATGACCGATCTTCGATGGCTTGCGAAAAGAATGCTTCTTGCCTTTTGGGTTCATATATCCCCATTTACAGCAGGAGATTAGGTAGTACTATTTGGTACCCATCCAAGGTTTGACCAAATACTGGGATACCTAGGTATATTGACAAATGCAAACGCCATCATTGATGCCGTTTTCACTCACAACAAACCTGCAAACGCAGTCCTTAAAGTCCTGGTATGTCACGCTCAGGTAGTACAAGGCCTGCAGAAGATTTAGCCTCTGGTAAACTGTTACATAATTATGGGAAATCATCAATTTTAATGGGAAATCCACTATAAATGGCCATTAGGGTACGAATTGCTGAGTTTTTGGCGCAAAAGGCCCAGAAAACATCTGACAACTAGTGGATTTTCCAGTGATTTGGCCAGCAACTTTTCTGCTTCAATTCTTTGTTTTGAAGAGAAAATCCACAGGAAATGATGGATTGAACAGCCAAATACCGTATGGAGCTGTCCGGCAATTTCTCTTTAAAACCATTTCTGGGATGCATTTTGTCCCGCACAACAAGATAGAACCGTAATTTACCGTTTCCATTGGGGGATGTTATGGTTCCATTGTTTTGAGGGTTGCCAAAAACAATTTCAGGGATGCACATTTTACTGGAGACCAATTCTGAGACACCTGTTCAAGGACCTACCATCCCTATCTCATCCTATCCGTAGGCTGAAACCACCGCTAAAACCTGATACCCTTCTACTGGTTGAGTCATTCCCATAAAAACTCCCAGTGATTGAAGATGTGTAAATTAACCAATTGTGAAGCAGTAAGTCATTTATCAACTTTATCCTCATTTTTTGGTTCCCGTATGTGCCATGGTCAGATGGTACATGCGGTATGGTTATCCCCATGGAATCCTGACAATGGGTAAACAAATCCCTGTGAAAATGGATGACCATGTCCCCAAAGCTAAGTATATCATCCTTCTTTCGACCATGACATGTGCAAATAGTCACAAACTGATGTGAACGTTTCATCAGAAAAGATGGCACATCTCTTCGAAACATAAATCGCGGAAAGATCCGAGGGAACTTGCCTTTGAAATTCTCAATGAAAGTCAAGAGATCGTAATACAGCTCTTGGTCAATTTGAGGCCGACGTCATCGACCACAAATGGAAGTGGAAAAAAAAACCATTCACCTTGTGCTTTGATTTCTCGATGGCAAATGATGGTGGAACGCATCTGGACTTGTTGTTCTCTTCGGGATCAATCGGCTGCTGTTGTCTGGCACGACAACACTCTGCACCAAGAGCATGGAGCAAATGGACAGTATTGCACCGGTGCAACCAAATCTTTGCCTTGCTGCAAAAACGGTATGAAACGTTTGCTTGTGAAGCCTCGTGACACAACAAACCCTTCACCCTTGCCGCCTTTATCCTGTTTCATCAACATCCCAAAAACGTGAAAGGTGAATTGATTGGAATCATGATGCGCATCATGTGGGGCAGAACAAACAGTTCATATCACCCATGCGAACTGCCCCAGACTGGTACCAGGTTTTCAATCTCTACATCCCATTCTATACACAACAATATGATATAAAATTAAATATATTCATATAATATTCTACATACATCTGTTTATCACGTATATACCCCCTCTAAATTTCTCAAAACAAACATAGTCAATCTTTGGCAGTCCACACAGAAAGAATTTTTTGTTATTTCTAGTTATTTTCCGTTTACAGCAACAAAAAATACAGGGTTAATTAGTTTCTACCCATCCAGTTGGTTGGGGATGATCCTGAGAGACCACGCCAACGCCAAACCCACAGCAGCTGGCAGAAACAGAGCGTAGGCTGGCCTGGATGATGTCACAAGGTGGTGACCCAGTGAAATGTTTATTGGTTTATAAACCATAAATGGCGGTCGTGCTTAGTCACCCCTATCCGTAAAAAGTCACGCCCTGAATGGGCACGCCCGATTAGGAAAAAATATTTGAGGGTAGGCATCAGGGTTTTCTATATATATATATATATTCATAATTATGAATATTTGTGCCTATATACGTGTGCAATCAAAATAAATGTATGTATATATATAGAAATAATATCGTCTATTGTTGAAACCTTCATGGAAGTGGTGTGAATTGGTCCAGCAAAAACTCCCATCCTTTGCAGGCAAAGACTGCGCCGGGCGTTTTCGGCTGTCAATGCGCCGTGTTTCCTGATGCTAGCAAGAGCCGAAAATCAATTGCTGTAAGGCGCCGTGCTATCAATCTCTGGGCCATCCCCATCAATCTCTGGGCCATCCACCACAAGGGAAAAGATAGAAAAGCAATTACCAGAGCAATGCCACGCAGAACGTCAGAACACGATGCAATGAAACTCCAACACCAACAGCAGTTGTCACCCGCATGTCATCACATGCTGCGGAAATTCATATTCACTGTTCGCAATCCAATGACCCAACAAACCTTGTTACAGGTCTTTGATGATAAGGAAAGAGATGCCTTTTGCCCTTACAGCAACTTTACAGAGTGCCATTGAGGAAGAAGTCACCGACATTCCTCATGCCCTGCGCCTTTTTCTTCATGACATGCACCAAGATACCTGGTTTGCTGATGACTCAGGAGGCACTCGGCCAGGATCACCTATGGCAGACATAGGCTACAACCTACTCATGGCTCGTATCATGCACCAGCTCCAGGATGCCTTGAACGACTAATCTTCGTATGTTCAAGGCAATGATGCATTGGGTATCGTCGCGCCACCTATGGCATGGGTAGATGATCTTGCAGTGCCAGTAGTCACTACCTCACCAGCAAATCTGTTGCCTTTGGTCAAACATGCCACTGCCACCATGCATTCGATTTTTCATCCCCGTGGCAAAACTGAAGCAGTCGTGATGTTTAGAGGTGGGGGTACTAATCCGGAGCGCACGGCAGTTTTTGATGCAGACCGACCACCCGTTCTGACCATCAGCACCCAATCCCATGTGTTTCAATTGCACAATGTGCCCTCCTACAAGCACCTTGGGGCTCGCTTTGCCATGGATGCAAGATCGTATGCAAAGGAGAGTTTCGGGTGCAGGAAGGCTTCAACTCATTCCGGACATGGAAGTCTGCAAGGTTGGTGATGGAGGCTCGCTGTTTCTTTGGAAAGCAGCTCACAATCCACCCTATGCAACCATCAGGCGTTGACAAGTCCCATTCGGTTTCCGAGTCAAAGGGACATTCGACCTAGCAAGGTGCATTGGCACGTTAGCTGGTTGAAAGTGTACTGGTGTGCTCGCTGGACTAAGGAATGACATGTGTACAAGCTAATTTGCACAAAGATGCACAAAGATGGGTTGAGACATGGAATTTGACATGCAAACTTGAAAGCTTCCTTTTCCGAGACAGGTAGTGACTAAATGTGACTAATTTGATATACATGGCAATAAGTGGATATGTAACTATGGTTGCGGGGCTTATATCCAAACTTACGGGGCTTCATAAGTATAGCCATACCCAAAAAAATAACCTCAACTGCAACGCCAAGTACCCAGTTTCGGGGGGATGATCGCCAATCAATAGGGATTGATACACCCATTGTAGGGAATACATCCCTAATGTTCGCTCGGATGACACCGGCACATATCCCACGTTTGACCAAGGCCCATAAAATAGAAGCATCGAAAAAAATGCCAAAAAGTCAAGGAAACCTGACAATTATGAGGAAAATGAACTTCCTCGAACTAGTATCCTGGACATACTTTTTGGCATCCTGATTTCACTTGCTAAAAATTGAAAATGATTTGCTGCCATCAACAAAATAACCAGGTTGGATTTCACTAGGACATTTTTGATTGGGTAACTACATATAGTATGCTAGAATATGGTGAAATGAGATATGAATGAGGATAACACATCAAACACTTAAATGGAGAAGTAATGGGATGTAACCACAAGGTGGCACCCCGAGTCATCAGCTAGGTTGGTAAACGTGGAGGTTTTAACTGTTGCGTTTACCGTGATTATACCTAGAGTTAGACGGGTTATAAACTAGCGAATATAGCTGGGGCACCACCTTGTACTTGTTGACTGGCTGGCTGGGTTAGTTCAGAATCCCCATTCAGCAATCATCCAACCAAGACCCGCAACCAACTGTCTTGTTTGCGATGATAGCCTCACTATAGAAGGCAAATGCAAGCATGATTATTGGGTTGAATCCCCACCATATCACCATGGAGATTGATGGTATCCAATGATTGATTGATGGTTTTAGACCCTCTGTTGTCCCTCTATACTGGCAGGTTGACAGGGTTTCCCTACTCATAGATTGTGATACGTCCCAATACATTGATTTGTCTAATCATGAAAAATCCCATATAATCATCGATCAACCAGCACCTATCAATGATATCCCCATATGTTATGATTCATGGTTAAAACCCCCAATGTCAACCCTCGATTGATAAACTTCTAGGATGCTCAATTGGGGGGTACCATCCAAGAATCAGATTATCACTGTTTGGGGAGTACTTCCCTAATTCATAATCCATGGTTTATTAATCCGAGGTCGACATTGTCAATGATACTCAAATGGCTAATTTCTCTTCAATGCACCATTCTGGCTGAATTATAGTAATTCACGAACCTGAAAAATTACGCGTATCACACGGCCATTTGGGGACAATTGCTTTTAATTACTAACCATCATTCTAGTGATGTCACAGTGAGGTCATTGCAATTCATCTAGGACATTATCAATGATGCTCACATGGCTAATTTCCCAAATTTCTATATGTTAATCAACTATGATTAGATACCCTAATGATCCACTATTATTGTTGCTAATATTGGCTAATCAACCCGTCCACACTTACCCTGTGGTGATTTAACATAGCCATAGAATGTGGCCCAATTATAGATGATTTCGAGTGATTTAGCTATTAAAGATGGTGGTTTTCCATGGCTATGTCAAATAACCAGAGGGTAAATCAACTATTGGTACAATGTGGGGCCCCCAAACGTTATAAGTTGGTTTACAATCCCCATCTAACTAGTTCGTTATAACTACCATCAACCCAAACGTGAAATTGTAGTTCTGAACCAACTTAGCTATGGACTGGGGGCCCCCATATTAAATAACCAGAGGGTAAATCATCTTAAGTCCCCATTAAACACTATCAATGGTGATTTAAATCACCATAAAACACCATTAAATCAACTGACAAATGGTTAATCACCATTAAATCACCATTAATCACCATTAAACACCATTAAGTTCCCATTAAATCAACTATTGGTAACCCCCCCAAATCTGGTGACGCTCTGGCAGGTCGCCCCGCAGCGAACCACCCAACTCGACCGAGAGACGCGATGGATTCATCGCTACGCTCGGGGCCGATCTCCACCCCGTTCATGTAGCTTTCCAACTGCGGGGGGGGGGGCCAAGAAGGACTAAGTTGGGCATGTAATTGATGGGATGTCATGTGATGTTCACATATATATATATATACATACTATATCAATGGGATATTTATGAGGATTGAACCAACGATTTAATGGCGATGCAATGGGGATATAACCACAAGGTGAAGCCCCTTACTAACTTAGCTAAGTTGTTTGGTGACCAAGCCCAAGTAGTGGTGAATATCTTTAGAAAGATCCATGTAGCACCACCTGTACAGGTGTGGTCTCCCTTAATGAGGAAACTTGGTTGGCCCAAACACAAGCCATCCCCAATTTCTTCCAGAGATGGTTGCTATACCCGATTCCGTTTACCATACTACAATCCCGATCTCAAAGACAGTGCATTCTTTCCGGATAGGCCAATCAATTTCCTTGTATAGTAAATGGCTGAATTGCATTACACAAACACATACTATAAATAATGATACATACCCAGTTTGAACAAACCAGTGAGGCATGACTGGCTGGGTCAATTTAATATCCAATTCATAGTCTTGCTAACCCAGTAATAACCATCAACCAACAAAAATTCCGGAATATATCCCCATGTTTGATAGTTAAAAGTCAAAACGCATATTTTGATACATCATCTGTGTACCCAGTCTTATCCCAAGTTTTGGCTGATGATTTATGGCTGTCATCCCCGTTTTGCCCAGTTAACCATCAAGTCAGTTGTCCGTCCCATATGGGGAATCCTTGTAATGGGTGTATAAATCCTTATGAAAATGGATTGATGACCGTCCCCCCCTTATGGCCTCATCCAATCCAACTTTTTATGATGGTGAAATGGATCTCATAACTTCCCCTCTCGTAAACTAACATAGCTATCGAAAATGCACCATTTATGGATGAATTACGCACAAAAAATGGTGATTTTCCACAACCATTTTAGTTTACCAGAGGGTAAATCATGTTCAGTCCCCATTAAACACCATTAAATCCCATTAGATCCCTATTTGTTGATGGCTAAACCACCATTAAATCCCATGAATACCCTGAAAATCCCTAGTTTTCATGGCAGTTGACCATCGGATCATCACACAGGTTACCCTTCGCGCCTGCTTCTCCCTGGCTCGGATGATGTCCTGCGCTGCGACGGCGAGCCGGGACGCATGGAAAAAACATGTGCCACGGTCAAAAAAATATGATGCGGGATTCAACAAACATTCATGGGATATGTAGGGATATGTATGGATATGTATATTGTGAGGTCTTTATATCCATATAATTTTTTATCATATACTTTGTATATCATGGGAATATCATAGCTACATGATTAACCAACAATATATATATATATATAACAATGTGATATATGGTTTACTGTACGTCGTATGCCATGGGAATATCATAGCTACATAACCAACAACATGATATATGGTTTCTGGTCATCCATCCGAGAATTAAAAGTCTTACAATGGGTATACGGTATATGGGTATCCCCCACTAATTAGGAGATGACCATTGCCCTTTCTGGAAAAACAATGTTTTGACCAGGGCTACACATGATGCCGTTTTGTAATGATCATGAAATCATGTACAACATGCTTTGTTCAGGCCTTGTATCATAGTTCATATCATTTCATTGTCTTGAAACTGTACTCATCATTGCGGGGAGGACCTTGGAACAGATAGTTTTGTGCAACTCTCTGCAACTCCGCGTCCACCTCGTCGGTTGTGAGCTCCCTTACAAACTCCTTTTGTGCGGCCTGTTGCACATAGCCGCTTGCACTGCCTGAGCTCGTTTGTCGTTCTTGTTGAACTGCTCGGTGAACATCTCTGCGTTCAGCTTGTACGGCACGTTGGAAGGCCTCAGCTCTCTGCTTGGGCTGAGGTTCACCAGCGCGTCTGTTGGTCGCACCGGTTGTTGTCGAGATTGGTCATCCTCGAACTCCTCAATGGGGTCGCTGGCATCCTGTTGAGGTCTGAATGCCCTGACCGCCGGTGTTTCCTTGTCCACATGCACTGATTGCAAACCTCCAGTCGCATGCACTGATTGCTCGCCGCCATGAGTCAAAACCTATGAATTTATCCATTTTAATGGGATGAACATCCATAAATCCCAGCTATTTTGAGGTGAACACCAGGGTTTTGACTCATGGCCATATCACAATCGTGTCTTTTCATTGTGTATCTGCTGCTTTGGGACTGTTAGTCGATAGCTTCTCGATGCTGGAGCTCCTGAAACTGAACAATAAGCGGGTTGGTGGTCTCGCGTGACAAAAAATAAGAAACCCACCATCCTATTTGATATACTATAGAAATACTATATATATAGAGATCTATATATATATATATCACATCATGTCACACATTGATAAAGCTTCCGAAGCTCTTACGACAAAAAACCGCGGAGGCTGAAGGGCTCGACCATTGCGTGGATTGGTAGTCTATGCCGCCACATGCTGCTAGAGAGCTAACCCCTGCGGGCTAGTGGTAACAAACAAGGAATCAGCACAGGCGGCGCCCACAACTGATCACACATTTGAAACCGCCTACCAGTTGGTTTCGATTTCCGAATTTTGATCCCCTGTGCCTTGTTTTTCTGTCAGGTGTCAAGATGGAGAGTTTGAGACAAGCAGTAAGAAACATTTCTTCAACCCGTGAGAGTTGCATCAGATTAAATTGTATCAAACCATCCTTCGTCAATGAGTTTCCCCGGAAGTTTGATGGTTGTAAATTTCGCAATATTTTGTCAGTTATCCTCTGGTAAACTAACATAACTATGGAACATCACCATTTTTCATGGGAACATCCACTATAAATGGCCATTTTCAATAGCAAACTGTTAGTTTACCAGAGGTTAAAGTTCTATGTTTGATGGTTCAATCACGTACAACATCCCTCCAAGGTTGGCCCGGATTCGGTGTCCGCGGCCACTTCTTCGGGAGACATGTAGTCTGGCATGTTTTTCACCTGGAGCGGGGCGGTAGAAGAACTTGTTTCCTTTTCCTGGCTTCATTGGATTGGGTTAAGGGAAAATTTACAGGAAACCAGAGATTTTCCTATGAAATATAGAGGTTTCCTGTAAATCTTCCCTTAACCCAATCCAATGATGGCTCCGTAGATTTTCAACAGTTGATGAGATTCTATGAATGGTCTTCTGAAAAGTAGATGAATTTGAAGGTTGATGAATGATGAAAGCTAATAAATTTGGGAAATTGATGAATTTTGAAGTCCATGAATCTTGAAAGCTGATGAATTACGAAAATTGATGAACTGATCAACTATGGCTGAATCATTCTGATGAATTAGGGTTTCCCCCCAAGCGAGACTACCTGCTACTAGAATGGTACTCGTCCAAACAGGCAAGGGGTCCATGCCCTCCATTCTCAGGACACCTTGAAACGCTTCAACGAAGAATGGAAAAGGTTTCTTTGTAATTAACTGGCACTCATGGCATCCATGACGGGAGCAGCTGCCGAACCCCTCAAGCCTAGTCCGACCTCGTTGCGGTGAAACAAGTGAGATCGCAGGTTTGTTACAATCATCCCAAATAAGCCAGTTAGTATAAACCCCCATTCGAATCCATCAACAGAGGCATTTTTCGTGGCTCACATCTTCAGACGCATCCAAGCTGTCAGAAGCTGCCCATCGCCATCCAAACATCTGGCTAAGTTGCGATAATTCAGTAACCTGAAAATAGCTATTTCCTTGATGGAGGGAGTGCGCTCCCCTGTCCGCAGGCTATTTCAGGGATGATGCCCCTCACTAACAGTCATTCCAGTGACGTCACCATGTCAGTGAGGTCATGATTCATGATTAAATTCATCCAGAAATGAGCGACCTGGCCTTTTCAGACACTTCCAGACTGGCGACCTCATTGTATGCCTCATCGGCAGTCGAGGCTGAAAGACTGTGGAGCTATGGGGAACCCAAGGTGTCAGATTCGAAGATCTGACTGCGGTTTCTTGATTTAAAAAGTGAATTCATATGTTCATGGGAGTTTAATTAACATTGCCAATTTCATGGCAAGTCGCATTGAATAGAGTGGCCTGTTGTTCGCATTTCGCCATTGAATTCCTTCACGTCCTGAAGAATTCCATTGATTTGGTAGCCAGGTTCAGGGTACATGAACTAGACCTGGAGTTTCTTTTTGGATCAAAACAAGCTGATTAACCATCAACGTGCTAATCAACAAAAATGTCAATTAAAATAATTGCTTCCTCACCACTATGAAGAGGAGTTCTATTCCATTCATACAAAGAAGGATGTGTATATCATACAAATTCATACAATACATCATGATCTGGAAGATAAATGATCAGAATAGTAATACAATTGTATAGGTTCCTGATGGTTCCTGTTTCTCGACGCATATTTAGTTGCTTGAACTTGCTTCATGTCCCCATTTTTCCCTTCAATGGACATGTCCCGCCTGTGTTCGATCCTTTTTCTTCGCTCTTTGAGCCACGTCTCTTCTCAGAGCTTGGGATGGACCTGGCCATTCAGTTTTCATGGTGAACTGATTCCCCTTGGTTTTGGAGTACAGCATGGTCCGTTGTGGATGGCTACAAAGTCACCTCTTGAAATTGTGAAACAACCAAACCAATTTTGAATGTAAATATAAATTTTATAAATATATGATATACATATATTGAATATATCTGTTTAAATGGGTTATTCTCCGAGACCAAAGATTTGGGGACCTGTCCAGTAAAACCATGCGTGTTGAGGGGTAAACAGGTCTGAACCATACAATACCGTATACCCAGGTGTTGCAAACCAGCCCCAAAAGGCCACACGCTCAAAGCGTTGAAGCAAGTCAAAAAATGAAACCTGATCTCTGCAGTAGGGCGTGAATAGTTAGGTAGTTCAGACAATGTAGCAACCACCCTGAGTTCCGACGGAGGAACATATGCCGAGGCATGGACAGCATCTGTAACTTCAACAGCAGTAAATTGTCCTTTCCGCGTCTCAGGCAAGATGTGATGGAAATGCTTCTGCCAGGCTCGCACCACATCATTGCGGCACTCGCGATGCTGCCTGATATCTTGCCTATTCCGACCCCAGTTGTGCATAGTTTCAAACGTGACACGATCCTTCGCACCCCACTGAAACTCAAGTTGCACGGTGCTAATGTCGCACATGCGCAGCGACAGCTGCAAGAACACGACGAAACTCAAACGGCTTTTGTACATGCTGCGATGTTTTCCTTGTCCACACATCCAGCAAGCTCTGCTTCAGCGGTGGTTCTGTGAATTGGGTCCCAACTACTCGGTGTTTTTACAATACATTGGGTATAACATATCTCCATTCCAGGACGATTTAGCCATTGTTTAAGCTCCCATTCTTGATGGTTAAAACCATTTTTTCATATTACCAAATGAGCCATTAAAATTTACCCCATCTTATCATACTACCTCGCTGATAGGTTTCCCTACTATGGGTTAGTTCATAATCGCCAATATCCCATATAGTATAACGCTTTACAATCACCAATCAAGCATCATTTTTCAATTGTATCATATTATATCTCCATTTTTGACGGTGAAAACCCATCTAAATCCCTATTTCAAAACCAAACAACCAAGGCATTTTTAATAGTTCAAATGGTATTTTTGATCGAAATCTTCCCCACGATCCAGATCGATCCAGTCCCTGAGCTCCACCTGTAAAACCCACAGACCAGAGGCTTGCGACCTCGGCTCCGCAGGAGTCATGTCATTGGATTGGTGGGAAGTCTTAACCGGAAACCATGGTTTATTTCCATGAAATATGGCGGTTTCCTGCAAGACTTCCCTTAAACCCATCCACTGATGGCTGAGAGAAGGTTTTCCGAGTTTCCCGAAAATGAAGAGAGAATGGACACATGGATAGGTTTTCTTGGGAAAATCTGAAGGAACCCCTATAGAAAACATGGGGAAAACCATGGTTTCCGATTAAGATGTTCCCTTGAACCAATCCATTGAACACGAGAATATAACCAACAATCTATGGGATTGTCAAAGAATCATGATAGAAGCATGTGGGATGGACACCAAACAGAAGTAGATATGGCCACTTCGATGAGAAGTTTACAATAAACACGGGGATTTCGGGGGATTGGGTTTCAACACAGTCGGAATATATGATTTATGCGTGAATGTGGAACATCTGGATTACTAATGGAATAAATTGGAATAATATGCAATGATAGCCCGGTTACATATGGCATATACCGCATTGATATATGGCTTATTGACCCGCTTACGATGCACCTCCAAGTACCTTGCGACAACAAGGCTTCTGATAGCTTCGATGAGCAGAGCAAGCACAGTTGATTCCCCCCAGATCTAAGAAATTCATCATGAGGTCTCAGGCCGTTCAAATTTTTGTTTGACCATCAACTTCCCCTTCTGGTTGGCGTTTCAGCCTGGCCCCATGTGGCTCTGAAAATAGTTGGAGAAAACGCCAAACATGACCATCAAACAATGGGGAAAATGGTGAGTCACCACGAAATCTTGAGGTTTTCCCCCAAATGTTCACTCTAGAATTATGGTCGCTAGGCAACAAAGTGGAGTGATCCTCCGAGTTCCCACAATCCCATTAAAACCCATGAAATCCCCATCAAACGTCCTCAGTAAATCTTCATTAAATCCTATCACCCTCTGGTAATTTAACGTATCAAGCTTTCAAAGCAGCATGTTTATCATCTACTTTTTTGGATTTCTATGGGATTTCTATGGGCCATGGCTTCCATAGCTATGGCACAAATAACCACAGGGCAATCCCTTCATCCAATGATCCATTCTTCATCCATTATTGTTGGATTGTCTTTCCAATATCAACCATTATTAACCATAATTACACTCACTGGATTGGTTTAAGGGAAAATTTACAGGAAACCTCTATAGTCCATAGGTAAAAACCATGGTTTCCTGTAAATTTTCCCATTAACCAATCCAATGATACACCATTAGTAACCACTAGACTATTATATAACCATTCTTCAACCATCATTTCACCCATAGCTATGTAACAAATAACCAGAGGCTAGTCCCATGAAGATTCGCATCCTTTCGCCAAGCGACCGCCAAGACCAAAACGCACAGCCCCAGTGCGCCACGTCGCCTTGTTGCTATATCCAGTTCTCTATGGGATACATATTATAGTAATATATATAGCAACGTAGTAATGTCAACCCTGGATTAATAAACCATAGTTTATTAATTAGGGGGCTAATCCCCCAATAGTCATAATCTAATACTTACATGGTACCACCCAATTAAACAGCCTAGGGGTGTATTAATCCAGGGTTGACATCAACGGAATATAGTAATAAGCGGCAAGTAACCATAGATAACTGCAATCTAGTAATATAGAAATAGTACTATAGTGATGTCGTAATGAATGGTAGATAACCATCGATAACTGTAACATCAAGTATTATAGTAAGTTAGCAATTACAAGATTTTACTTGATTTGGTCTTGATATAGTCGTTATAGTAATAAGACTTTATGAGGACCCAGTTGACTATGATAGATATAGATTCACGCAGTCCATTGAAATTGCCATTAACAGGGATATACAACCTAGAAGCAACTAGGGACCATTGCTGAGTTTCACACATCTTATCCACAAATTTCTCATCCTTCCAATCAATCACCCAGCATCTCATGCTCCAGGCTCGTTTCTGGTAGCACCCAAGTGAATTGAACTTGTCTGCCATTGGTGTGAGCCTGCAGTGTACGGAGTCTTAGATGCTCAAGCCTGCCCCAGCTGGCCGGCCACTGAAACTCCTGAATGAAAGTCCCAGCTGCAGGATGAATTGGAAGTCGCTGCCATAAGCTGGTCGTCCAAGTTCTCCGGCATGGAGAGTATTGTTCTCCCTGCTAATGATGCCTGAGACACCTTCAAGTGCTTTATGGATCTATATATTCCGTCCATCTTTTTGCAAGAGTGTGTATGAAAGTGGGATATACCCCCGAATCATGCTATGTCAATTGGAAACACAATGATTCACCAGTAGATTTTAGGTACTCTATTTTCAGACAAATCCATGCCTCAAACTCGAAAGAGGCAAACATCCATTCACCACAGTACCATAGCTTTCTTACATACTGTAATCATTTTGTTGGAAAGTCACCCCGATGCGTTGAAGAAAAACGACAAAACCACTTGACTCTTCTCCAAAATTAATTAGTCTCCTTTTTCTGGCTTGTTTTGAACTGCATTTAGAGGTCCCAACCAAAACCCGACCCATTGGTAAGCTAAGCTAAGCTAAGCAACAAGTCTATACATATATGGGATTTTCCTATATTGTCCAATAAAGTTAGATAAAATTTCCCAATTTTCCCATATTTTCCTATATTTTCCGAGAAACATAGCCATGCAATAGAAGTTAGATCACCGGAACGCCCTTCCCACCTGGGCATCGCTGTGACTCTGCCGCGCGCGCACGGCCACTCTCTCGCGGAAAAAACAAATGCTGCGGGTGATCGAAGGCACCAGCCATCGTCCATAGGGTGTGCAGGTCAAAGAACCAACAATAGTATTAATATAATATAATATATATATATATATAATATGAATCCATTAACAGGACTATTGTGAATGGCTCAGCCAAAATGTTGTTCATATATCTTTGAATAAATTCAACAAAGTCACTCGCCTGAACACTTCAGACATTTTGGGATAGTTCTCCACATCCTAAATATGATTCCAGTCACGTCGTGACGTGAAGTCTTTATAAGTCACCGAGAACAACTTGAAAATAACATCACTCCAACATAATAACATATAGGTCTCTTCGTTGCTTCGTGGGGGGTGACCCCTCCATTCATCAACCAGTCGGAAACGGACATCTACGAAAACAACATCAACGTTATGGCGATTTTGAAGCAACCTCGGGAACCTGGTTTGATGGCTGATTTTGATGATACTCACGTCAATGTGACCAAACATAATCGAACATGTTCCGATGCAAAAAAAAATGCCCGCAACACCGGTTTGCTCCATATTGTCTTCGCCCTACCATCCTATACTCATATAAGTTTTGAAACAACATCATATACTTGAAACGCAACATGGGTGCGGGTCGAAAGTGGGTACGCCAAGTATTTGGACGCTTTATAGTGAAAACGAATCTATCTCTCGTTTTCTGGCATTTCTGGATCTCCAAGTTTGACTCTCATCTGATGGATCTGGGAAACTAGCAAACACTTCCCAAACAAAATTGCAGCGGTTTTCCCAATGCTAATCAATTAGTCACCATTTTCATCCATATTCCTTACTAAAACTAAAACGGCCCTCTGGTGGTATACCACATGTTCCGACCCAGGTAGTTGTGAGTTGTGAGGGTTGTCATATCCCATTGACGGTACCTGGTGAACCTGGGGACAAAAAAAACGTCCCAGAACTGAGGTACCCTCTATAGGAATTTCACAGTTTGCTATGGAAAGTTGCAATAGCTAGCAAATGACGAACCATTTTTTAAAATGGTCAACACTTCCATAGCGAACTGTCACATTGCCAGAGATACCAAAGGGCCCAGCATCACATTTGTAACAGGTTACAATATGAGTAATATGTCACAATTTATCACACAAACTCTAGCTACGAGTCGTGCTGTGATCCTCCAAATACTCCTTTTGCCAAACGAGATTTCTGCGCATCAGGCCGGCGGCGGGTCGCCCGAATAACCTGCTCCGACAAGAAGAGTGGGTGGCTGGGATGATAAGGGCGAGCCCTTCCTGCTTGGTGCTTCGACCAAAAAAAATGTTTGGTGTAAATGGTTAGCTAAGTTGGTTTAGTTGGCCAGTTTCACTACTGGGTTTAAGGTGAATACAACTATAGATACTACAACTGGATGGGTTTATAAACCAACTTGTATCTATTGGTGGTCTTCGTGATACATTGTACCCCGGTAAAGCTAACATTTGTGTGGACAACCCACCATTTCCACCAGTTGGAGATCATTTTCCCAGGGAATGTGTTTGGGATTCGTGATTCCTGGTTTGCAAGTGGGTTACAAGCCACTATATTTCAACTATAATCCATTTCCTAACAAGTTAACTAACTCCATCGCACCTAAGTAGGGTAACTTCACTTAGATATCTATTTCATAGCAAACAAATCTTAAATTGTATGTTAGAAAGATGTAATAAGAGATGTAGAAACTATGGCAATCTATGGTGAAACTCAATTTTTTCACGGTAACTTCCAACTTGGCACCTCCTTCTCCGGATCCACGACGCAGGCGTGAAGCAAAAGAGGCCAGCGCGCCGCGCGCGTTCTGCGCCAAGACGGGGTGACAGGGGAGGGCGTTCCGCGGAACGAAAAAAAGAGGTGATTCTCACATGATATAAAAATGGGGGTTTCCTAAAATGGGGGTACCCAAAAATGGATGGTTTATAATGGAAAATCCTATAAAATGGATGATTTGAGGGTACCCCTATTTTAGGAAACCTCCAAATTGATTGCTGAAGGGTAACCTTAGTTGTTGGTTAATGTTGGTTGTAAGGTGAATTTCATGGAATTAAAGCATCAAGAATGGTGGATTTAATTGGATGAAGAATCAAACAGTTGTGATGATGTTGGATTCAACCATCCAAAATGGAGGATTTAAGCATAGAACATGGTGAAACATGGGATAGTTAATAAGCAACGCTTTGATTTTGGGTGGTTCTACTCATGTTGGGAAATCTCTAAGGTTTAGCAATTATAAGGGGGGCACAGTGGTATATATAACCAATTTGGTTCTATTCATATGGTGAGATAATAGCTGTATTCGATGGGAAATCTTTTAGCTTCAGCTGAGTAGGTATGTTTGTAGAGTAGTATATTCGCCAGCTCATATGTAGCCAAATGCGGCGCTTACGTAATATATAGTAGGAAAACATGTAAAAAAGCTACCAGTCCCATCGGGATACCAACCAGAATGGGGATATAATATAATGTTAGATGATGTAATATGTAACCAATGGGTAAAACTTGTATCTTCGTGTGATGGGATATGGGGTTGGGTTGGAATGACTAGAAAGGCTACAGTCAAAGTCCAACCTTTCGATCCCCTTCAGGACATAATCTATTGCTGAGTAGTATATTGGTACAATCAAACTGCTCTTGACCAAAGTTTCACCAGATCAAATCCCCTGATATCATGGGGGTGCAACCAACACCCACAAAGGTGAACCCCCAATGACAGCTCGATAAATGCGGTTGAATGGAGGCCTTTCAATCACAGACCTCAGCAATGCCTCCTCACCTACGACTTTGCTTGCCATCTGGCGTGCTTGTGCTGAATACATCTGAATGAAAACATGTTCCTTCAACGGCTTCATCTTGGTCAACTTATGGAATTCCAGTTCTGTTTGCACCGTGTCTCGTGCATCTGGCCATGTTTGCCACTCCACAGCTGGATCCAGCTCGGCGAGCTGATCTTTGACAGCGTCATACATTCTCCTGGAGTGTGCACTGGCTCTGCTTTCTGAGCCAGTGAGCTGTTGATGAATCCATCTGGTGAGAACTCATTGAAGTAAGATCGAAACGTAGCGCCAAATGTCTCGCTTGCAAGCTTGAAAAGTCCAACCGCGTCCTGTTCTATGCCTGCTATGTCCGCCGCACTTTGTGGGGGATGGTTTCAGTGCGGTTACTGAAGATAATAAATGATTACTACGAATGATGATAATGTTAACGATCATTCAGAAATCTTAATATCAACAATCACTTCCAAGTGATTGCCGGTGGTTTGATGAGCCCTTCATAATCTCCATGAGGATGTGGCTCAAAGTTGTGAAAGAATCACACCTTCAACTGGATCGGATCAGGTTCCCATGGCCCTTCTTAGATACCTGCAAACAAATCTAATGTTTAACTAGTTTGTACATGTTACTATTGATGGCTAAATATTCAAGTACTACAGATATCTCAAAGATTAGTTAAAACATGTTAAAACCTTAGATGGCAATAGTTCATGTGAGAGATTCTACTATTGATAGCAAACCTTGAATTTCTTAAACCTGAGATATTTTAAAGATTGATGACAAAGATCTCTAAGATTTTCCCAGTTCTCCAGTACCCCACCTCCAGCACCGGTGCAGTACCATCCTCACCGGACAAGAAGGGGACACGAAGTGAAATGTTTGACTATGATATGGGGATAACTTTTAATGATTAGATGGGATTGAAACGGGATTGGGTTTAAGTTTAACTATTTATATCGATCTATTTATGTTTATGGTGGATAACTACGATGTACAGTGTGACTAGCACACATGGTAATATAAGTGGTGCCCTCTAGTTGTTCTTGTTGGCTTGTTAAACCAACCAATCAAAGATATATTAGCCACCATAAATCGTATATGAAGCAAGCGAGTTGCAAACCACCTTTCCCATTTGGGGACCCACAAACATCCGTGCGCCCATTTGGTGGCCGACCCAGATGGACTTCCTCATCTTGAAGATCAGATCCTGAATCCCTTCCCCCATATTACCAACCCCCTTGAATGGGCCTCTCAGTCATGAATAGATCCAGTACATTCATGTACATTCCACCTGGCTTTCCATTGGGTCTCCCATTTCTTCACGCGGGATGGGAGTATTTAAGTGAGTCATCTAAAAAAATCGTTGTCATTCACATTTGCCACTTACATCAGCTACAAATGGTTTGCTAATTGGGTCTGTCTGAAAATATGCTACCCCCAAATCCACCAAATTTGTCATTTTTTCCCCTGTTTGGCGGGGTATTCGGTACTTAGATTGGCCATGGGATTAGCTAATTGGTTAGTAAGTGGGTTATAACATGTTATAACTTATAACCCACTAGATCCCAATTATGATGCATTTACTAACTAGTTACCTAACTCCATGACCCATCTAAACAATTTTCAGACAAACCCATCTCTTGCCCTGATCGTCAGACACCTGTTGCCTGACACCATACCTTCCAGGCATCGACGAGGCAGGCTGAATTGCACGCGTTCTTGTTGGAAATATTTTATCTCATTGTAGTCCGAATGAATCAACTTTCAATTATAGTTGTTTTGAATACTTCCGGTCACATGGTATAAATAACACGACATACACAATCAAGAAACATCAGAAGTCTCACTAATTGTGTTGCTTTCTCCGATTCCCGAGTCACAAAAAATGGGTCGGAGAAGATACATTTCCTTTTCCAAGCAATGTCGTTTTCGGGGTCCATGTTCACCTTCACAGCCAATCTTAGACACAACAAAAATGACATAGCTGGTCATCTGAATATATAGCCATCCATGTTTAAGGAAGGCGTTTGTCTATATATCCAGTTTTGGTCATCAACCATCATAGTTTCTGGACATCACGTATTTTGATGGTAAAAGCTCCTACTTCCAGGATCATCCTTCTTAGTAAGCGCTTAATAGCCCAAATTTCATTGTCCCCCGAGGTAGGTTATCCATATAAGTGGATTATTTGTAATTTATAACTGTTGCTACTAACCACTTACGCAGGTCCTTCAAGTATGGATTTTCTGCAGGGCACCGTAGCAACACCGGTCCGGTCCTTGAGCTTGTTGGCTGCCACTGCGGTGTTTGCGTAGGATGAGAAGGCGAAGCCCTGATGGGGATGAAACACCAAGAAGGGGGATTTATGAAAACCCTTTAAAATGAGGATTAAACATCTGATATGAGGGGTTCAGGAAAACCAGGAATTCAACCATCAACAATTTGGGATATAACCATCAAACATGACAATTTATTGATGTAATCCAGAAATTATGGCTGGTGTATGACCATACTGAATAGATATTATTTCTACGAATTGGATAGATCAATCGATTTGAAAGATCATCAACATACAAATGGGGTACTCTGGTAAACTAACACAACTATGGAAAATCATCATTTTTAATGGGAAAATCCATTGTAAATGGCCATTCTCAATAGCAATGTCAGTTTACCAGAGGGTACAACTGCTTGTGTCTAAGATCCTATTTGTGTTTGGCATTTCAGCCATCGTCGCCTTGGCTCGTTCCATAGGCGTCAGCCGTGGTAAGGATACCGTGGCTTCGCTGGATAAGGTGAACAGCATCTTTTCCTAGCTACGCGAGCTACGGCGATGTGGGGATCATGGTTTGCCATATAAAACCAGCCAGTTGGCAACAGAAAATGGTGATTCAATGGCATTCAATGGGATGTAGATAGCAAGGGTTCTATTCACTAGGTGACTCAACTATGATAGATGTATCGAAGTATAGTTAATAGGGTTTGTAAAATTATCTTATAGCTGGGATATGGTCATGTATGAAAATGTATTCGTGTCTTTGTAATTGAGATACGGGCTATGTACATTGTGAAGGCCCCCAAATGTTTGCTAACTTCGTTTGTAACTAGGCTACCTGTTGTGTTTATGGCATTTTGGTTGATATATGTTGATATTGATCCATACTTAGATGGAAAAACCCACGACTCGCAAGTGGGCAACATAAGCCACATATAAATATGTCCCGTATCAGTGGGGATATGTCGTTTATCTTACTGGTTTATACCACCTGGACAAGGCAGTTATAAATTTCACCAACCTGAATTAACGCTGTTGTGAAGACCCCCAACCCAGCGAAAGCTCGTGAGGCCATGTTGTGAAGAGCCACATTTAACGGCAGACTTTCCTGCTCGCCTTCCAGTTCCTGCAATTGCATCTTGATAGAATAAGCAAGTTGTAAATGTCTGTCAATCATCAAAGTTGGTCGCAGCAAGTCTTGCAGTGAGATTTCCGGGGCTCATTCATAGCTAGACTCCACACACGGTGGACAAGCATGAAAGCGAAATTGCAAGGAGGAGAAAGGGCTCGGTGGGACGAAAAATCTCTGAGGTGTTGGGCCAAACTGTCCGGTACAATTCATCGATCAATGTGAGAAGTGAAAGAGGACAGCATCAACGACAACATGTAAAGATATGTAAAGTTTGCAACCCCAAGGAGCTCATCAAAATAAAATCCAAGAAGTCTCGACACAAGATGTTACAAGATCTTAAAAGTGCGTATCACATGTTGCGCAGGCGCCATGCCATGCCAAGATCAACGGTTGACCTGCCACGGGATGCATCCCAGGATTTGTGGCGATGGCCCCAGCAACAGCTAGGAATTCAGGTATACGATCTATGGAATGATGAGTCCACCTTGCAATTGTTCCAGATATCTACAAAATCTTGGCTGAGCTCCAAACATGTCTCCTGAAACCCTTTATCTATCTTTATCTCACATCTTTCCCCAACAAAAAATCCAAGTGTTCGTTCAATTTCCATGGTGCAATGGAGGGTTGAGCCCCAATCCGGGACACGAAAGTCAACGCAAACCAAGTCGCCAATAGCTCAATCCTTTCCCGGTACTTCTGCAGCACCTGCAACCAAACTGCTGACGCGGGGGGAAGGTGCGAAATAAAATCAACTGCGCAGAGTTCCACCCGGAGCATCATTCCATTATAGTGGTTGGCTAAGAACAGGATTCCCCGTTCATAGATGATGACAATCCCCAAATAAGGTAGCAACAACCCCGCGAAAAAACGGTCATCAACTGGGGCTTGGAACACTCCTCAACAGAGCGTGCTCAAAAGAACCATCAAAAAACAGGACTTGGGGCCCAGGGAAACAAACCTACGAGCACTCTGTGGCATGGTATTTTGGTTCCAGGAACTTCCGCGAAATGCTTCCTGGCTACCTCCCCAGTATTGCCTGATGGATATCATGTTCCAATCCTGGCTGACTCCATGTGTCTGGCTGTTGCGCTTGTTTTTGGTGTGACAAAAATGACCCAGCCATACCCAGCCCTTGAAGTCACTCGTTTCCGTGTATTCTCTCTATCATGCTTCTTGTTTGTGTATGAAATGTTTTTTATCCACTATTTCCTTTGATGTGGGGCCCCCAAAGGTGTGGAAACAATGAAGACTCCTCAACGGTGGAGGGTTATACTAACCAGTATATTGGGGACAATCACAATCCATGAGGGGAATCCCTATCAACTAACCAGAAGAAAGGGACAACACAAGCATGGCTGTCTGGGAAACTCGGTTGAATGATTTTCCAGCTATAGACATCCATGATGAATTTATCTATATTTTTGCATATTTTCTAAAATACATGCCATATATAAGCATTTTATTTCCATCAGCAGGGAAAGCCAGGCAGCACCTCCTCATCCACTACGCACTCCGCGCTCTCACCGGCCGGGCTCGCGGTCTTCGAAGCCATTGCGCCGTGCAACTGCACCACACGGCGATACCTGCGAAATCTCCAAAGGGCGGGCGGAAACAATCCAGATGAGGGTTCCAGACGGTGCCCTGAAGTTGGCTAAGTTGGTTTAGTTCACTAGTTTACCCTCTCGTAAACTAACATAGCTATTGAAAATGGCAATTTATAGTGGATTTTCCCATTAAAAATGGTGATTATCCATAGTTATGTTAGTTTACCAGAGGGTGGGGTTTATGGTGGCTGTAAACAAAGTTGGATGAGTACATCAACCAACTGATTCGATTGGGGGGGCACCAGCTCGTATTGACATGTATTGACGAAGTACCAGCACAGAAACTAGCAGCAGACCCTAAGAATTAGCCTTAACCAACTCCCTATTTGGTACGAGTAGGGTCTGTGTTAATTGGAGAGATGGTGAACATATCAGATTGGCCATTGGGTATCCCAACCAGGTAGTATGATATACTATCCAACCGGGTAGTATGATATACTATAATAAGCAATTACAAGTAACAAGGGTATCTTTGATGGCTCAGATGCATGTGCCTAAACTCTTGGGGATCTTGGGGTTTGTTTGACTGTTTTTCGATAAACCAATTTGGGGGTTCAATCGATATAATGTATGTGTGGGTATACACAAGGGGAATGTAAGATGATATCACCGGCAAAAATGGAGACACGATTTTGCAGATACTACAACGAAACATGTTTGTTGTCAATTGAACAATCAGGAAAGGCAAGATGGAGTTGCGCGCATCACGCATCAATCAGTTTCTGTGGGGTGACATCAAAACCAACCGAAACTGAACCAAACAAGATGGTAGGGACGAAAGTGGAATTTCACCAGCGGAACATGGCTAAGTAAAATAACAAAACACCAGTCACTTCGCCAGAGAAACAGATGTATCCAAGGGTCCCGAGTTTCTCGGGTACCAAGGAATTGCAAAGCGAGAAATCTTGAAGTGGTATCCCCATGGCCATGATATTGGGCCGTTAACCCTTCACCCCTCCAACCGTTCTTCTTGGGTTTATAAGATCGGATACCCCGTTTGTTCGTTGGGACGACATACAGTAAATGTCCCCAGTTTGGTTTGGTTACTGGGATAGTTTATATTTGAGTTTACCAGGATGCCACAAACATTGAAGTCTGTTGTGCAAGCCTAGTTCCTCAGAGGAGCCGTTCCTCCTCAAATTATTTCCTTGGGTTCCACAGGATCAAAGTATCAAATTGGTTGAAGGGAAGCAACGCAGGACACCCTGCTCTTTACATGTGTTTACCATAAATAAAACACTAGGTGCTCTTGATTGCTCTTGCAAATTCCCAATTGATCCAATTCATTGAATGTGGGCAACTGTAGCATGCCCATACAAGGTGGTGTCCCCCAGTTGTAAGTTGGTTAAAACCCGCGTTCAGATTAGATATATTATATCATAAACCCTAGTTATCGGAGTTATTAAGCAAGTTAGCTAACTATGGGGCACCACCTCGTACATTTTCCTTTGTTGTTGTTGTGTTAAGCTCCCGGATGATGAACAAACCCCAATTCATGAGATCCACTGGTTGGGATCCACATGGTGCTCCCTGCATGGGAGCCCAAACTGATCAACCCTGGTTGGGGAATTATGACTATGGGTCAAAATTAAGGACTCAACAAATTGCCATGCTGCTCGCTTTTGGTATTTTAAGTTTTGAAATTTTAAAATATGTGCAATATCACAAACCCGGCTAAGCCTGCCGTTGCTGTAGGTCTGGGGCCAATGGGCTCCCTAATGGGAAAATAAAACTTCACCACAAACAAACCCAGGTTGTTCAAGTCCCATAAATGATTTTAATGGTTTCTTAAAGTGGGGGATCCCCAAGTCACTATGGGTGCAATACTAAGCTGGTCTAATTTTAGATGATTTGGGGGTACCCCCATTTTAGGAAGGAAACCTCCATGTTTATTATTGGGTTTACCTCATTGCTCAGAAAACCCACTCTGCCTGTCGATGGTTTGTTGAAGCTGTCGCTGCAGAGCATCGTGCTGTTGCTGCGCGATTTGACACCTGAGATCGACGGAGGGGTTCCCAAGATGGGGCCGTTGCCAAATCATCTTCGGGTTAATCGAGTTGTTGGTCATCTTACAGGGTTGCTCCCAACATCCCAAATACAAGAGACTGGGTAGAGGGTAGATGCAGAGGATAAAGTGACAAATTTCTGCTTGTGCCTGTGATTCAGCTATAATGGGTTGGAGCAACCCTGTCTTCAATGGGGAAATCCATGGGTTTTGGGGCAGGGGAAAGCGGTCCCAATTTGAGAGGCTTCCAAGATGTCTCCAACTATTGTAGGGGAGCCTTGAACTAAGCCCAGAACTACCATGATCACTCTTATTCAGATTCAGCACACATGCACGCATACACACACACACAAAATGTGACCATGCAGCCAAACAAAGTCTGAAACTCATCTAAAAGTGGTCATTTTAAACCAGTTCAGCAGGAAAAGCAATGGTTTCAGGGTACCCAAGTTTTGAGAAAAACCCATATGTGCTAGGGATTGCCAGGGTCAAAACATGGCATATGGTTTATGGTTATCCATCCCATAGGCAATCGGGTTCATCCACTGCAATTTTCACGACCGCGGCACATCTGGCTATGAGTCAACATTATCAACTCCCAAAAAGATCATGGTTGACCCAATATTCACCATTCTTCACCATTGGTTTCCCATTCAAACATATTCAAGCCCGAATTGTGCATGGCACGCATGCGAACCCGGTGGAGAAACACTTCAGCTGCTCATCGTGGCAGGTGGCTCGCGGCGGCACACCGTCTTCTGATCGTCGATGCCTAGAAATTGCAGCCTCAGAGGGGCGAAGGTGCGACATGTCAACCTCGAAAAAGCGTGGGAGAATGATGATTTTAGGCAAGAAACATGGGGATCTCATTGGATTTAGAGCTCATTTAATTGTGATGGCGAAGTTGACACACATAAATTGGTCGATTATTGCTTGGTTTTTGGTTGCGATATCGAACTACTTAATGGGTTTATGAATCAGCAAACATAACTGGGGGGCCTCACCTTATATGCGATGGTGCCATAAAGAATTGATTTCTTGTCATCATCGACTTAAGTTCGGGACTGGAGTATAGAGTTTGAGTTTTTAAAAACAAAAATCTACAATCACATGTAGGGGTTCCCTGTTTCTTGAAGCATAGACCAAATTTAAGGAACCGATGGGATTGCTGCGTAATCCAAAAAATGCAACGCAATTTTGCGTGAGAGACTGGTGGATACCGTTCCCACATTGTCACATCCGCATGCCCCACCTTGAGAATCAGCCTTTGGTAGTCGAAGGTGGCAATGGAAAATCACCGATTTGAAGATTATTCTCCCATTAAAACCTCCATTTATAAGGGGTTTCGTAGCTAGCCATGTTTGAGTACCAAAGGGTATCTAGACTCAGAGAACTGATTTCGTGAAAATATACCCAATTTTTCTGTTTGAAGGTTCAAGCCCAGCACTTGTGCATCACAGTTTGTAAGTGGTTACAGTACAAACCATATGGGTGTGTCTGAAAATGGTGTGTACGCTTAATTTAGCTATGATAATGATGATGAACCCCCATTGGTAATTTAACATAGCTATCGAAAATGGCCATAGAAATAGTTGATTTTCCCATTAAACATGATGATTTTCCATAGTTATGTTAGTTTACCAGAGGGTAACCATTGGATTTAGGGATACAACCATTTCCAGACAAATCCATATCGGGGCGAACGTCGAAAAAATCTTCGACAACTGACCATGGAGATCAGCTTGGTGGGGGTCAAAAGGATCCAATCTCAATGTAAGTTTCGAACCGCAATCACCCTGTGGTTATTTAACATAGCCATGGAAGCCATGGCCCAATATGTATAGAGGATAAAGATGGTGATTTACCGAACTTAAAGATGGTGGTTTTCCATGGCGAACTGTTAAATCACCAGAGGGTACGATTTGCAGATCATGATGGATCTATAGTTCAATAGGCGTTCCACCAGGTTTCACCATTTTGTCATGAGCAAGACCACATGTTTCACCATTTTCGTTAAATCCACCCTTAGATATCATCAATTAAATCATCACCCTTCACCAGTTTTCACCAGTTGCCATGGCTAAATCACCATTAAATCACCATGTTTCATTTTAAAATCCCGAAGTTTTCCCTGTTTTCATAGCCTCGAAAGCCACTGAAACACATGATTTTCGCCCCCTACGCCGCACCGGCCTCTCTCGGATCTGTTCCAGGTTCCCACCTCGATTGATATGTGTAATTCTGATGTGAGGTCTATACATGTATCTGTATATATGTGTATCTATCATACACATGTAGATTGAAACACGCATAATATGAAACAGTATATGTTCTACAGTACATCTAAATATATTGTATATATAGTATATATATATAATTATATATATATCCCACAAAGATGCGTGTTTGGGGTTATATTTGCATTATACAAACATAGAAGATAGTGATTACATGTCATTTTATGTCATTATATGTCATTATATGTAATAATTGTCTGTAATTATATGCAATTACATGTAATTACATATAGTTATGTAGTTATGTAGTTGTACCTAAAAAGCTATGTGTGTAATACTGAATATATACATCCCAAAATGCTATAGTTCATAGATGTTCATAGACTATGACATTTTTTTGGAGCGTTGCAAATTCTCTGAGCTGTGAGATCAGAGGGGGACACCAAACAGAAATCATCAAACATAGCGATGCTCCGCAAAACTAGGCAACAACTGCAACAACACAGACACACCAGTTTTTCCAGTCATGAGAGGTTCAATGCTTCATCCAACATCTGGAGACGTTGTCAGCGATTCGTTGAATTAGGACAGGTCAACATGCAAAGCAAAACTAAGGACTATAGAGAAGTCGAATCAAGATATCGAAAGAGGGTTTCCAATACAACGCGATGTGCTTCTTCTGAGTGGGATCTAGCCAATCGCAAGGATTAGACCTGGCACACTGTAGGAGAAAGGCCAATAACTTATCAGGGAATATGAATTTCTTATGTAGGTATACGCTAGCCACACGATTGAATCCAAATTCGGACAAATGCAGCGAAGAAATTGTGCGAATTGGAACATCGTTTGCCTTCAAGAGTCTCAAAAACAAAAAATTGAAAGCGCCTTGCTAACGAGCAGGTCTTGGAACAAAATCGTGTCCATGTCCCGAAGTTTGTCCTTGGATTCGTGAGCTTCTTTCGTCTCTGGCTTTGACGGTGGGTGGGTTCTCCTCGTGGGCTTCGCGACCGCGTCCTTTTCATGCTTGGCCACTGGGAAGGTCGTTAAACAGAAGTCCCGAGCTTTGCTTTTTGTCCAGCCCACATTTTGAAGTGTTCCTGTTGAGCTTCTAGCCCATTGTACACCTATAGGATCTATTAAACTCTTGGAGATATCCACTAAGTTAGCCCACACTCAAGCTAATTGAGGCCAACACTGGAAGCTCGTAAATTGGAAATTAAATTCCTAATCTATGCTTCCTGGAGAGGATGCACGTTGGGACCAAGCTGAAACGAATTAGAGTTTAAACCTACTTTCTGTTAAATGAGTGTTTTTTTCTCTTCTAGGCACTTTTTAGTGTATCAAAGGAAGGTTCAGGTATAATATAGCCCGATCAACATCGCAAAAACAAACACTAAACTGCTTATATCCAAGGTTTCCCTAAACAAATGCCCTTGTGGGATATGGTGGGTATCTAATTTGAAAAAACATGATAAAACCATGCTTCTGGATAAATTACTATGGTTCACCAACCTGTAATTGGATAATTCCGGGATAGTTCCGCCTACATACGAATCATCATTCGAGTGAACTCGCAGTGAGGTCGTTGTAGTGTCCCCCAAGAATTCTTTTGGACCCCACTAAAGCCCAGTGTTTGATTGTACAATCCCCTTCTTTTCCCACTTAATATATCCCCACATTCCAGTGGATTATAGTCATTTTCCATATCAACTTGCCATCTTGCTGTTCTAATTCACCCACATGTTTCTAACCGTCCAATTTCTTTTTGAGTATGAATTTCCCCAGATTCCGGCCTGCATCCGCAGCGGGAAGATTGCGGTCAAAGGCCTGTGGACGAAATTCAACCAGTTCAGGGACCAGTCCAAAAGGTCATTTTGTTTTCACCGGAACATCAATGGAAATATATGGACATCAGCTATAGATGGGGTATGTGTTCCCCTCTAAGTTGATGATTTTTAGATTTGTTTTTTTACCCACGCAAATGGTGGATGGAAAATTGGATGAAGAGTCAACACATCTTGATGATGTTGAATCTCACCATGCAAAATGATGGATTTAAGTTTTAAGCATCAAAAATGCCAAAAACAAGGGGTTTTGACCCTCTCAATTGGGGATTCCCAAACTTCAGAAATTGTATATAGAATGAAATGCCTACAAGGGGCTGGCTGGTGTGACATTTTCGCTGGTCAAATCCAAGTTGTTGTTGCGTAAATCAGCTTAAATCCCTTTCTTAATCATTGGAATCGTTACATCAAATCCATTTTTTTCCTAAGTTCGAGGCTTAAGTCCCCGTTGTCGCTAGTTCAATCCTCATTTTGCGGCTTTATTTCCTGCTTTTATTGGTTGAATCAGTTCAATCCCCTGTGGAATTTCAGCGCTTGGAGATTGGAGTTCGAGCACCTGCTCGAAACTGGAGGCTCGGTTATCGCCGCCATCAGCCTCTGGATCAAAGTGAGTGGTGAGTGGATCCCTGCGATGCCATTAAGAGTAATTACTCAAAAAAAAATAATTATGTTAATATGTGCATTTAAGAATATGGAAAATCCCTAAAATGGATACAATCATATACTTAATTATCATTTTTGCCGTTCTGTATTGGATATTCATATTCAATAAAATCCACACATTTGGCACTCCATCAAGCCCCAAATTTGGACTGGAGGTTGAGCCAGCTCCTTGAAAGAATTGCTGGGAACCATTGGGGATCATCATCCCAAATATTGAACAGTCAAAACTATTTGAAGTCACCAACTGAAACTAGAATTGGCTTGATTCCATATCTCCATATATGCATATATACACATAAATCTCCAATCTTTGAGGCCTTTTGGTTTGATCATGATCCTGAACTGGTATGGATTCCTAGTGAGCAATGTCCATCCATTGAAACTCATCATTTGGGTGTGTTTTCTCACATGATGATCTTTCTTCTTTGGGCCGGTATCCCTGGGTTTGCAACACATGCAGGGCTGTCTCAAACTTGGGAACCCCAAAACCCCAACGGCCATCTGTCATTATTACGATTTTCGCCACTGAAGGGGCTAAATTTTGCTGATATCCTACACTTTAAAGATAAACCCAACTAACATGAAGTTGCGTTGTATCAACATGATGTCCATATTGTGTACCTCTTGGATTTGCTCTACAAGGGTCCCCAAATACTGCTTTTTTTGTCCTTTGGGAAAATCTAAAACACCGCAACAACAAACCCAGGTATAGAACCTGATCATACCTCACGTACAGGGATAGTCATCCTACCCCCCATTTTTGCTGACAGTTCTGATAAAATTCTTGATGATTGAATCCCCAAATCAATTGACAGGCTAGATCCAGCAGTTATTTGTTGGTTAAATCCATCTTTTTCATGCTTAATTCCTTATGCTGCTTTCTTAAATCCAAACGTTGATGATCAAATCTATCATTTCTGATGTTTCAATCCACCGTTTCAGGATATTCTAAGTTTGGTCAGATCATGTGGCAGACCCGTTTGTGACAACCCTCCTCGGGGGTGCAGTTCCAGTGAACGAAGTGCGTACATTTCACTGTAGTTATGGGGGCTATATCCCAACATATTTGGATTCTTCCAATGATTATCCCCACAATCATACAACTTATAGCCATAGTTGGGGATGGGTCAAAACCTATGAATTTATCAATCTTAATGGGATGAACATCCATAAATCCCAGCTACTTTTGGGTTCACTAGGTCACTAGGTACCAGGGTTTTGACGAAAATAGCCACTTGATTACC
The DNA here is from genome assembly GCA_003297045.1 of Symbiodinium sp. clade C Y103. Taxonomy (NCBI): domain Eukaryota; class Dinophyceae; order Suessiales; family Symbiodiniaceae; genus Cladocopium; species Cladocopium sp. clade C. Next base: position 124,646 of record BGPT01000578.1, on the reverse strand, counting down.
CTCTGGTTATTTAACAACAGCCATGGAAAATCCTCTATACAGTAAACGGAGGTTTCTAGCTGGGAAAATCATCCAAAATTAGCCAGCTATTCCATTGCTATGTTAAGTAACCAGAGGGGAACAAGTTATAACTCCAGTATAAATGGAAAATCACCATGTTTAATGGGAAAATCCACTATAAATGGCCATTTTCAATAGCTATGTCAGTTTACCAGAGGGTATCCCCCATTTGTTTCACCCCGGCCGCACCGCCAAGTCCTTCCAACCTCGAGCTCCGGATCTTCTGCTGACAGGTCGAAATGTTGAGGCGATCCATCTGCCTCGCTGGTGAAATGCCGCGGTGTCTATGACAGGAGAAGCTCGTTGAAATGGGGAAAAACATGATTTAACCAGTAAACACGTGAAACATAGGTTAGGCAAAACAACATGTACAAAGTATTGTAAATTCATGTAAAATCATGGATTTTAAGCTCGAACATCATGCAAAAAATGGATAAACAAAACTTGGGTAAAGATCAGGATTGAATACCATTAACGAACAAACCATCACCTTGAACCTGCCTCTGTCTTCGCTGGAACGGAAGGGGACACCGTTGGCACGGTTTCGTCTTCAACCGTAAAGCCCTCCATTGCCATGGCAGCTGTGCTCCAAGATGGTGCAAGGATGAGGAGGGAGCATTTAAGCTTCAGGGAAAGGATTATAGCACGGCTTCATGTGGATTTCTCTTTGACATCCAACTTATCGGTATCTGAAATCACCATGGAAGTGGAAACCTCAAGCTCCAGGGACAATGCGGGCAATGCTTGTGACACAGAGACCCAAACATCGCTGAAGATCTCTCCCGGAAAACAAAGACTGTATGCAACTGTATACATCCTGCATGTAGCATTGAGTTCTGACTTGCATCATATTGATTTGTGCATGTCCATGATATGAAACAACAACAAACTAGTACTCACCACGAAGGATCACTGACAGTAGTTCATGAGAGTTCATGCACAAAGGTTTCAATATGTTTCAATGAAAGCCGACACATGTGGAGCTACAAAGGAAGTAGACATGCCCAATCATGCCGGTTTTCTTTTGGGTCAAATGCTCTTAATTTCAGGCTGTCTTGAGAAGCTTCACGTCAGCAGGGAAATCATATAGGGCATTGACCAGTGGAAAAATCCAGCCAGCCCATTCCCCGGTGGTTTATATAGATGCAAACATATTTGCGGGATTCCCTGGATTTCCTGCAAGCGTTGAACTAAGAAAAACAATTGACCGCTTGACACATTTTCTGTTGAAGGATCTTAATCTTCTGTAACAAACCCAGATTTCCTTCAGGGCACCCATGTTGATGAGCCACTGTACGGCAACAACACGATCCAAAATGTGCCAACAAGAACTTGGGATCCCTTGCTCAGTTATATGGAGTTAATGGGGTGTGGTCCTCCCACCATCATGGGATTCCGTAGACGGGGAGGTGTATCCCTACCAATGACAATCCCGATTGATGAGAAATAACGCACGTTTTGACTAGTGGGAATCCCAGTTTCATCCCAGTTGCTTTTCAAATATCAGCTCCATCTGATAATATTCTCCTGCCCTAGATTCCAATCTGGTAAACCCAATGCCATAGTCACTATCCCAGAAACCATGTTGGGCCATTTTGCATCATCCCAATTACTACTGATAAAGTGAATAACGAAGGGGACGTGTTTGTTTCTTGGTTTACCTCATTGTTCATTTTTGGGTTTCAAAACAGGAATTAATTACGGTATTTTGACAGGAGATAGGATCAGCAACCTCCATCAGCAGCATTTCGCAGCTGGCGCTTTTCTTCACGGCATCAAATCCGGAGTTGAGCTTATTGCCGCAACCGACCTTCCACCTGCACCGATAGAGATTTGATAACTTCTACATCTCTTTTTATTTCAGGTCATTGTGTCATACTGATATACACTGGTAGGACAAAAGTTGCGCTTCTTGAGCTTCCAGCAGTGAACATGTTCAACTTCTTCTTCTGCGCGCCCTTTCCCCTTAGAATCCTAGCATGGAACTGTGTCGTACCCCGGTCGGATTTCCACCCTCCAAATGCTTTATAATCTTATATATTTAAAACAGGGTGATAATTGACCGTCCCACACCTGCCACACAAAAT
>BGPT01000578.1:77829-122491 GCA_003297045.1 Symbiodinium sp. clade C Y103 | reverse complement strand
CCACACAAAATGGACTTGGAAATGTGATCCGCGGTGGGCCGAGATGGATGTTTTGTAAAGCCTTCAAGAAGCATAAACTTTGTTCCTCCTGAAGTATGTTACCAAATAGGAGCAAAAACAATGTAGTTTTCTTTGTTTTTTTGTTTCAAACTTCAGATTTAAAATCAGATTGATCTAATCTCATCGATGCTCATCTTGGCTTCAGTCTGGCCGCAGAGGTGTGCCAACCATGGCACTTCATCACCTGGGCACTCAGGTGATCAGCAGATTTTCATTCTGAAAAGTCACAAGAAAAACTAAGAAACACCAACGAACATAGGAGGATTTAGCCACACAAAATGTTGGATACTTGGGATTTAACCATCAAAAAAAGGGATTTAACCAATGAATAATGGCAGATATGGGTGTGCCTGAAAATGGGGTCTACCACCAAATAAGCATCTGACATGGGAGCAATTATTTTGAACACCATTAGATGGAATGTGGTTGTTCGATCATTTTTCAGACACACCCATATTCTTCGTGGTGATCATCTCTGTGATCGTCTCAACAAACTCTCCAATGGCTTGCTTGATCTGTCTTGAAATTCTCCGATTCTCCTGGCTCGGGCTCGTTTTTTGTTGGCTTATCTGTGGTTGGCCAAGCTAGTTGAGATACCCCTCTGGTAAACTGTTACATAACTATGGAAAGTCACCAATTTTAATGGGAACATCCACTATTTCTATGGCTATTTTCAATAGCAAACTGTTAGTTTACCAGAGGATAATCAGGCCAACTGTTGTATTTATCCATAGATGGGCTAACACCGACAGCGACAAACATCTGGCTAAAAGGCCACACAAAATGGAAGTTTTGGTCCGACTGGTCGGGTGATCCCTAGAACTAGCTTATATCTCAAAGGATACACGACTATACATCTGTTTTAGTTGTGAAGTCTTTCTGAATTACACCACTTTTCATGGGAAAATCCATATGTTTCATGATGTTTTATATTCTCGATGGCTAACTCCCCAGAGTCGGTACAAATTGGACACTGCACAAACCATCCCACCCTTCCCCTGGGTATTTCCGACTCACCGATGCTGCAGACGGCATCAGACAGGCAGTTGGGGCCGCTGACACCGCACTGGATGTACTCTGTCCTGCCAAGTGGATACCACCCTAGGAACCATAAGTGAAAGTTTATCAAAATGTATGGTGAAATCACTGATTTAAGCAGCAAACATGTTGGTATCAGTATGTCTTGCAATTGGGGTATGCCCCAAAATTGTCATTTCAATGGGACAAGATGATAAACCATCCTTCCAATTTTGGGGTACCCTATTTTCAGACAAAGCCTTCTATATATTTTAGCCCAAACAATGGATTGAAAAGCATGGTTCTGGATGATGGTTTCAACCTCCCCAAAGTGCTTGTCAACTGGGAACATCCTCGTATTGGCTGCAAACTATTGGAATTCTGTTGGATCAAAGTGAGGTACCTGTGCTGAATCAAATCTTCTTCTGGCAAACCCTACATAAATGGGGCAACACAAATCCAGGATTCGACGATGCTGTGATGAATTCCGGGTGTCCTGTTGTTCCATCAATGTTTAGTGTTCTGATGGATATAATTAAATTGACGATGCTTGACATGTAGCAATATACGACATGTTCAACAGCTTCAAATGATTAGGACCTTGAGCACTCTTCAAATGATTTCAGTCAAAAAGCTGAATTGGCAACCGCAGATTCCAGCCGCACTTCAGGACTTGCTATGGATTTGCTTAAGGATCCCCGTGACCAAAAAACAACACAATCGATTCCCAGATCATGGTGGATTTTGCATTGGGCAGCCAAATCACCATCTCAACAAAGCTAGGTATGGGTTTGAAAATAGGGTACCCCCAATTCCCATGGATCATCATTTTCCCTATTAAAATATAGCTATTTATATGTGTATCCCCTATTTTCAGACAAAGCTAGATATCCTTCCGATCCTTCGCATTTCAATAGCTAAATTAGAAAAAAAAACTCCGTTCGCAGCTCTGTTACACCGCTGGGAATCTGATAAAAGATTCAGTTTGAAATGAGGTGAATCCGCCAACCATGGAAAATGGTTAATTTTGGATGATTTTCCCATTAAAACCTCCACTTATAAGGGATTTTCCCTGGCTATGTTGAATAAGCAAAATGTAAACTTCCCTCTAGCACAATTAGAGGCAAAACAAATCAAACGCAACCCGGTTCTGACATTAAAATATCTTAACTCCCCCCCAGCGTCGGTACTCAAACTCTGCAGCCAGGACACTCGTACTTGATGTAAGTGCTGTCGCACTGAGTGTAGTTTGTGAGGTAGCAACCTGGGCCCATCATCACTGGTTTTGGATCACCATTAAAGATTTGTGGTACCCTTCGGTAATCAAACATGGCAATGGCAAATACCCTACGGCAAATAGAATTGATCCAAAACAATCCTCTGGCAAGCTAAATCATTCCAAACTAGAATAAGGTGTGACCTTCTTTTTCTTTGGTTTACAGTTTAGCAAGTTCACCTGCCAATGGAAAATCACGCATTGACAAATTGTTAAATGATTAATTCTCGTCGCCCAGTTTCCCAACAAAAATTGGCTTTTCCAGCTAGCCATCATAGTTATTACATGTTATTACCAACGGGTACTGTAAAAAATGTGGTAAATCCAATAATCAACAATCCCCAAAATCACCATCAACGGATGCTATAAACCATCCAAAAATGATAGGTTGACATTGGGCTTCCCACATTACAGGATAAGGCAAGTATCTTTGCGCCCCGTTTCCGGAGGTCACGTTTTTTAATAGAAACATTCTTGGATGGCCACATCATCTACAGGTTTTTTCTCGGATTTTTCCGATGCCAGCTTCACGAAGGGGCGCTTGGAGGGATCCCCGGCTTTGAGCTTAACATAGTTTAACTGTTTGACTATGTGGCAAAACAGTTCTTTAATGTTCTTTATAATCCCCAAACTACTGCACAAAGCAAGTTGTGACATTGTGGATGGTAACCCAATCCATCCAAAACAAGTAAACAGATTGTATCCCCATTCCATCACAATTATCCTCCCAGCTATACCATGCCAATCGTTACAAATAACAACAGTGATCATCATTGATCATCATTGATCCACCGTCGATCAAACACTTGGGGTTGCATTTCAGGCATCATGAGTGGCTAATAACATGGTAATAACATGTAATAACCATATCATACACCAGTTACTTATGCGCTACATATATATATATTATATTATATATATTATATTATATATATTATATTATATATATTATATATATTATATATATTATATATATATATATATATAAATGTTAACGCTACAATAATCCACATCCAAGCAGAATATCAACAATGATAACAACTACCATCCAATTATTTAAAATAGCTATTGGAAATTGCCCATACAAATAGATGATAGACATGATGATTTCCCCTATTGAAAATCGTGATTTTCCAGTTTGCAAACTGTTAACCAGACGGTATCATAATTGATCCACCACCGATTCACCATTATTTCTCCCGGTTAGCTGGAATTTCTTCTACACTTCTCCTGGCTGCTGACAAGGCACCCTGGACGAGCCTCAGAGATGGAACAAGTATGAACAAGGTATATTATGTATATTGGTGGAGTTGAACCTAACAGTTGAAGGGACCAAATTTGACAAGAGAACCCTATGTTTGATTCCAAAAATATACTCAGTAACCACCCCCAAAAAAAGGAAAAACGCCATTTGTCCCTGTTTTGGTGGGATTTTACTATCCAAACAATGCAAAGTGACCTCTTCATCATCTTCATCTCTGGGTTTGAGGTCACTTAACCCTTGAGATGGTCACCTGCTGATCACAAAACAGTCACTTTGGACAAACAGGATATGGTTTCCTGATGATTTTCAGTCCCTAATAATGGTGGTTATAGTATGTTATAGTAATGGTTCATCTTGGTTATGAATGGTTAACACTTGTTAATAATCCCCTTCCCCCCAAACATTTAACACCCCAGAAACCCTAGTTTAGTAGGGGATGAAATCACACATTTGGAACCATAGAATCAGGGAGTTTAATAGTGGGGGGAATGGGATCATATGGTCTCCTGATGGTTTTTCTACAAGTATCATCTCACTAAATGTTTACTTTGGATTGGTGGGATTCGAATCATCGGAGCAGAATGAATCCATTGGCAGTTTGTCTTTCCACACAGTGATGGAAAGGGAACAAAAAAAACAAGAAGCAGCAAGAGTCAGTCTAGCTGTACCCTAATCTTTAAATGTTGCCGTTCTTGATGACTTTTGGATTCATGCTCAATCTTTTGTAGTCCAATAAAACTGTTGTTTAATGTTGTTTATGGTTATGTTCTATTTATAGCAAAAACTAAAGGATCAAACTACCCATCTGAGGCTGGGGATGGATTTTATCAACGTCCCCTTCATTTTCTTTGAATTCAATGTACTTGGCCAGATTTCGCCTGCAAATCACTGGATACAGTAGATAGATCTCAAACCTTGGAAGTAGAACGTCCCACCCAACCCACCCAAAAGTGGTTATCATTTACCTACAATTCGCTTGGAGCAGCCCTGGTTGCTGTCCAGTGAGCCCCGGTTAACGATAGCCAAACTGGTAAGCTTTTTGGAAACTGGATAACCCATGGGTTACTTTTCCTAATATCACTGCCCATCCAAAGGTTGGAGCAGCCCTAGTCAATGTCAGTGATATGTCCCGTGTAGAATTCACCCCTGGCCTATTTGTTGTTGTCGTGCTGACAATTTCAACTTTCAAAGGGCTATGTGGTGTTGATCATGGCTGCAACCCATCCAGTCATGTAATGCGGAAAATCCTAAACCATCAACCATGCCCAATGTTCCCAATTGGAGGTTGCCAAAAACACCTGGGCATGTCTGGAAACTGGACACCCCCAAATTCTTTGGTTTATGTTTCCCATTAGCGTTCCTCTTAAAATGACCATAGATAGGGTTTTCCCCATTCTGAGAACCACTTTATGATTGTGTGTACGCATCCCATCATGCTTATTTACTGGTTTCTACGTTGAATATAAAGCAATTCCCGGTATGTGGCTAGTGATCAAAACCCTGGTACCCCAGGTACCCTAGAATAGATGGTAAAAATGGATGCTTATTCCACCAATATAGGGTAAGTCCTACCAGTACCAGTATTATATCCAACATTGATATCCCTATGATTATCACCATTATATCCCATTCATATGGCAATTCTGGCGGTTATCGTGCACAAATTTCCATTTCCAAAAGCCAAATGGAGGTTTCCTAAGTCATGGGGGTACCCATAAATCTTCCATTTTTGTTTGGGATTTTCCATGACATAAACCAACCAGCTATTGTTCATTGGATTGGTTTAAGGGAAATTTGAAACCGGAATCCTCTATATTTGATGGTAAAAACCATGGTTTCCGGTTAAGATTTTCCCTTCAACTAATCCAATGAATTGGGGATACCCCATGACTCTACAATGTGGGGCCCCCAAACGTTATAAGTTTATAACCCCATCTAACTATAGTTAGAACTATGGGAAACCCTAGTGAAATTGTAGTTATAAACCAACTTAGCTATCTTGAGGATCCCCCGTGCGCAACTGTCCAACTGCCGTCCAGCGGCTTGCCCTTGCACTTCGGCTTCTCACAGGCACCGTCCACCAACTGGGGCGCCACGGTTGCGTGGGGTGAAGGGAGGGTTACAGAAACAGAGCTCAGCATGGTGAAATGTGGGGAAATATGGGGAATACCGTAGGAATATTTACCATGGGAATATAGACTTTATGATGAACCATGGCAATTTTTGTGGAGATTAATTGAGATCAATGGTAATTTAATGAATATAATGGTGACTTAATAGTGAAATATAACGTAAAACTGCAATGTGGTGATTTCCTGGTGATTCAATTTGATTCAATGGAAGGTACCCCCAAATCCAGTGGTGTATCATCCTTTTTCCCATCCATGTGCCATTTTGGAGGGTATATGACATTTTCAGACAGACCCAAATGGTGATTCTTGTGGAGATAATGGTGATCGACTGGTGATCTAATGGTGATTCAATGGGTGATACAATGGGATATGTATGCTACTTGCATGTTCGAGGGACCACGCCACTAGATTCAAAGGCAGCAACGCAACAACATTGGCATCGGTAATACTTTTTTTCACACAATCCGAGGACCAGCGGATTGAATGAAGCAATTTGAAGATGGAGTAACGGTCTCATGGGCATTTGGAGCGTTGGTTGGGGGACTTGGTAATTGCAAGCTTCATATTGCTTTCTATACTCATGGTTCCATTTCCCTCTGGAACAGAAAAACGTAGCAATAGAAAATTCAAAGGGAATCCCCGATACAACTTAGTAGTGTTCAAACCCCTGCGTCGTCCATTTATTCTGGTTGGTTGAGAACGGGATACCGCTACTGAAATGTGAGATTCCCCAATATGTTGGCTTGAATAGTCCCATATAATCATCAACCAACCAGGGTTTCCAATACTGCTCAATTTCCGAAACTGCAGCAAGCTCACAGGATATTGCTTTGCTCTTGTGTATCGTCAATCCAACCCCGAAAAGTCTGGAAAGTTTGTCTCAACACGAACTGGCCAAACTGGAAAACTACATCACCAGTGTCTTTAAGGCTGTCACATGAGTTTGTTTGAGTGAAAATGGGGTACCCAAAAAAAATGATGGTCTATTGTCATTTTCCCAAGTAAAACGACAATGCTGGGTATACCGTACCACATGTTTGGACAAAACCAAAAAGACTGGTGGAAACTTTGAACTTCCTGCCCCTTGCTGCAGCGGATCGAAATCACACGAAAGGGATCTGTTGCACTTTGCCCAAGAAATGGATGGTCAAACATTTGACTGTGTAGAACATATGAGCATATTTATTCGAATCTATAATATAGTATAATGTAATATAATATAATATAATATCATATCATATCATAATCCTTGGTACATGGTCAATATCTTTATCCAGTCAATCAGTCAATCTTCATCGGCTCCACCATGGGTCCAACATTTCGAACCTCATATCCTTCTGGACAATCTGTCTTGCTGCAGCCTCAGCACGCCGTGAAAAAAAAACATCGCTGCGGCATCTTCAAAAACATTTCCCAAGGGTCATGCAACCACTATTCTGGACCATTCTGGACCCATGTACCCTCTGGTAAACTAACATAACTATGGAAAATCACCATTTCCAATGGGAAAATCCACGATAAATGGCCATTTTCAATAGCTATGTTTGTTTACCAGAGGGTAAAACCCCAAACCTAGGATTCAAATCTTTACTTTCCATTAGGCATTCACCCAAGATGGATCCCATTTTACATGGATCCAATTGGGGATAGTTTAGGAATTCAACAAAAAAACAACCCCCTACTTAGGGGTGCAGTATAACCATGTTACACCTCAATTATATATGGGATTATATGGGATATCTCCAGTTTTGAAGGGGCTATAAACCACTTACCAATAGGGATGCATATCCAAGTACTGTAGCAACGCCGGTAAACCTATCGAGCTATGCATCCCCGAAGATGGGAATGTGAACGAGCAGGACTTAATGACGTCGCACACATGGCACCAAACCATCATCACAAATCCATGGCTGACCTAAGATATTTTGTAAAAAAACAGGTTCTACATGCGTATGAATACCATCCCGCAATCTACCATGGAATTGAAAATCATAGATAAATGGTGTTTTAAAGTTTTATTGCTGGCAATTAGAAATCCCCTATAAATGGAGGTTTTAATGGGAAAATCCCCTATAAATGGTGGATTCTCCATTGCTATGTTTGATTACCAGAAGGTATGCTAAACGATTCAACCATTCACCAAGCCTTCATTACTGGATGAAACCCGGCGGGTCCTATGATCCTTGCGGGTGACGTGTGTCAGCTCGTTGCTCAATTTGGATCGAATAAAACAATTATCGTCTTGATATGAACACCACCAGTTATTAGTTTACCAAAACAACAAACATGATCACTTATCAAATTACATCCCATATTTTGGATGGCATCGAAACCCGTGTATTTTTCATGGTTAACTCGACTGGCCAACACCAAGCATGTGCAAAATATCAGATTGTCTGTTGCTTATGTATGTCATCATATCCTCAATATATCCTGATTCTAATTGCGAATCGTCAACCAACGTTAACCAACCATCATTTATTACGTTGATCCCCATATCTTGCGGTACAGCTTTTTTTCCACCGGTATTTTTGATGTGTTTTTTCATGTTTTCTTCATCACCTTTGACCTCTCAGGCTCCGGATTCCGTCAACCTTGGCTGCCTGCCCCGCGAAGCGGCAAATTGCTGAACCGTTCTTTCTCAGATGAATCCGGCACTTCAGAGACTATCAACAATTGATGGCTACAGTAGTGGGAATTCACCAGTCAAAAAAACGATCCTATAATTTCCTATGGACAGTTTCTCACAGTCGGAGACTGTGTATGTTTTTTTTTGACCATGGTTTGGGCCTTGAACAACATCCACAATTTCACAAGAGCTAAATCAACCAAACTTACTTATCAAATTGTTGTCATACACATGTCCATATCTTTTAATGGCGTTGAAGCAAAGAATTAAAGAAACTATATTTTTCTATGGTAAACCACTATAAGAAAACTGGGGGGTTATTAATCCATATACCTTTTTGCATTGGTCAATCCCTGACGATTTGAATTGTTTGGTATGTTTTAATATGTTTCAAGGGTAAAATCCAATTTTGTTCGCTGCAAAGAATCAACCAAGATCAACAGGGTTGCTTCCAACAGCCCAGTCTTTAAAAGGGGTAAATTGAGTAAATTTTTGGAGGTCAAATCACGAATGTCCAAGCATTGTGGCCATTATTTGGGTTTGTCTGAAAATAGGGTATCCCTAAATCCTATGATGGTTAATGATCATTTTCCATATTAAATGATATCAAATGACCATTTGATGGGTATACGACATTCTCAGACAGACCCATTTACCAAGAATTGGTTGGGGCAACCCTGATCAACCTGCCATGAACCACTGGGTGCCCCAGGCAAACATCCTTGGCGTCTTCTCCTGCAAAAATCACCTGCGGATGGGGCGCTTGTTAGAAAAAATCTCTGCACCATATCATAGGGTTGAGCCGGGCAAAAAAAAGGGATGAAATAACTATCAATATTAATCTTGATCAATTCTATATGGTTCAATAATGTTTGATAATGTTTACTCTCAATTGAAATGGTTTTCTTAACTCGTTTAAGCATGAAACATGAGGAATCATCTCTATGAGTACACCTGGGAAACCATGAGATTGCGGATTTAGAATTGTGAAGAGTTGGGTTAAAATTCATTATCTCATTATATCTCATTCATCAAACAGGCTAATTCAGACAGCGAAACCTTGTCCCAACTCAGCAACTTGGGTGGTTCACAAAAATAGGGGTACCCCACACCATTGGTTTTCCAATGCCAATAACTTGGAAGATGTTAGGGTCCTCGATTTAGCCCTCCATGTCAATGGATGAATCTTGGATGGTGACCGCAAGTGTCCATGAAAGTCCAGAAGCTCCCATAGATTTGCTTGACCCGCACAAAAATCACCTCATATTCCCCATATTTCCCGGTGTTGATTCCCCAGTGGTAGTGGATTTCCCATTGGGAACATGGAGGCTAAGGGGATGGTCATAGGGTACAGCCTGAGGCAGATGGCTTAAAGAGTTCAACAGTATACCAAGTGATCCCTTCCTCTTAATATCTCTTTAAGTATAAGCCTTAGTATTCAACTTCCCAAGACTCAAAATGAATCCTTCATACTTCTAATACACTCCACCAGGCTTCTACTCCACCAGGCTTCTACTCCAGGCTTCTAAATGGGATATCCATGGATATCCGGTATCCAATAGGTATCCAACATCAGCAAATCCCATGGATTCCGACTGCCGAATTTCCGATTTTCGCACGGTGATGCTGGATTTTCTGGATTTTCGGCGCAAGATAGGCCCAGCACTGTACACTGTACAGGCAGCCGCCGAAGCCCATCCTTAGATGTGAGAAAGTGGGGGGAGACAGGACGATTATTTAATATATATATATATATATAATATATTTATATTTTTATAATTATATATCTATGTATAATATATATTTGGTTAATCATGTTTCATAATGGGTTAATCATGGATAGTACTGGTGTAATTATGGTGAATAATGGTTTCGTAATGGTTAATAAAGGTTGACATTGGCAAAATAATCCAACAATAAGGGATATACCCTTTGGAATATCGCATAGAATATCCCCATCATTATATCCCATCATATCTTTGTAGATCCCATGAAACGTCCCCATCATATCCTTTACCCTCTGGATCCCTTTGGTAATTTAAGCTATAGACAATCGCTGTTTTGAATAGGTAAATCATTAATCGTCTTTTTCTACGGGCCATGGCTTCCATAGCTATGTTCATTTACCAGAGGGTAAGCTTTATGGTAGCAAATTTGGATTGAACCCTCAACTATGTTTCAGAAGTGTGATTCAAAGAATGAATTATAGGCAATTATAGGATACTAAATCATGGAGAACAGCAAAGGGAAGTGTGTGTGTGTGTGTGTGACAATGATCAATGTACAGTCAACTTATTGCAAGTGTGAAGAGAAAAAATATGATTACCCATGTAATTGTGGGGTACCCTTTTTTCAAACAAACCCTTCTGAACCAAACAGAAATGGTAAACAACGTAATTTTTTGTAAAACTTGCTGTACCACATTTTAAAGGGGTAGACGTTATGTGGTTGAGTCACCTAGAAAACTGGGAGAACCATTGGGATACAAATGAATACAGTCTACAAGAAAAATATCCAGTAGTCCATACTAGAGGGACCAACATCCCATGCAGCGGAACTTAGCAAAATACACATATGATTTGAACGCAACAACCAGCTGTTGTAGGCAACTTCTTGTACAAATTGTCATGATGTGCAGTACCGGCAACTAGATTCCTTGGAAAAAGAAGGACATCCACATAGGAGAGGACGGAACAACCTGACTTGACTTCAACACCACAACTGCTACAGCACTTTGCCTGCATGCTGACGTTGCTTTGAGTTCCGACCCATTCCTGTGTCCCACAGAACAACACAAGCAGACCCGGACCAGAAAACTACACAAAGGTCGACCGTGAAGCCGAGCCACTGCATTGTTTTACTCAATAATCAAGCGTACAAACTTCTCCTGCCCGGTTCATAGTTGTCTTGGGTGGGAGTTCATAAGTTTCAAAAGTTGGTTCTCCAAGTCAGTTTGCCCCAGCATGACGTGTAACTCCAAAATTGTAATTTCATGGGAATATGATTGACCTGTTGATTTTGGGCTCACCTATTTTCAATCAAACGCAAGCATAGTCCAAAAGTCACTCAAAAAGTCAATAGGGTGCAAGCATGTCTGTATATTTCCGTACAAACTGGGTGATTTCTTCAATTATGGCCCTTGCAAGTCAGTTGTAAGTCAGTTAAGTTCTAACCTTATTTATGGAATGATAACCCTATTTGCAGTATCATAACTATTTATAACTGGTAACGGGCCAAAACTGTTTGGCCAAAATAGAACTTCATGTCTGAAATGTGCCAACTGGGTCTAGCTTTCTCCGAAACGCTGTAGGTCTACATCAACGAACTAACGATCAATTTATCCTCGTGGCTGGTTGGGACATCCCCATCAAAAATGGAGGTGTATAGCTGGGAACATCATCTATAAATGACGTATTTTCCACTGCCATGTTTGATTTCCAGAGGGTAAATCATCTGAAAGCACCGTTCAATGCCCATTAAACCCCATTGAATCTTCAATAAACCCCAGTAAATCCCTATTATAAAATCCCAAACTACTGCAATTCTCATTATATACTGCAATAACTCGGGTCTGGGCCAAACACCAGACTTTGACCAAAACCCAACAGCGACAGAAGCATGGGATGCAGCTGGTACTTCAATGTATTTCAACCAGCATGAGGTCTGAATAATTTGCCCCCAGGAAATTCTGTGCACAGTGGAAAAACCCATATGTGTGCCGTGGTCAAACTTTTGGTCATCCATCCCAGAATAGGAACCATACAATGGGTTTAAAACTCCCTTTGAAACTAGATTAATCACCATCCACCCATATGGATATCTAATGCAAGTTTTGACCATGGCATATATAATTGAGCAGCGTTCTAGACCCGCAATGTCATTCATTTATACTGTATGATGAATAGATTTTCCCATAACCGACTACGATACTCCCAAATATATTGGCTGGTGTAGCCCCCTACAATCAAATCAACCAACAGTGGTTTTTAACACTGCAGATCAACCCCTGTCCCGTATGCCATTCTTCAGTGGTTAAATCCATCCTTGTTTGAATCACACTTGAGCACCATGATTCAAGATTCAATCCAACTTCTCCCCCTGGTTACATGTGCCATGGTTTTTTTATGGTCATCCATCCCATAATAGGAATCATTACAATGGGTATGGAAATCGCTTTGAAAATGGATTGATGACCATTCGCCAATATTGGTTAATCCAATCCAACTCTTGATTATAGTTGATGAAATGTATCCCATAACATATCCCAATGAATATATGCTAAAACCCATAGTTTTCAGAGTTAAATCAATTTTTCACCATGGCACATCTTATTGAATTCATGCATACTCCCTAGATGTTATCATTGAAGCGATATATGCTGAATTAAGCCATACTATATATATATATATACATATATATGTACATACTGTGGATGGAAGAAATCCTGCACCAGTTGGATACTATTGGTTACATTATTCAACACTGGGACAATTTCATGGGATCATTTGTTGGGTGCAGGATTTCGCAACCATCCAATGGCCAGGGCCGGCCCCGGGGGCCATGCCTTTTTGAACAAGGTCGTCATTTGCGCGGGGCTTTCTCCGCCCTGGCCGAATCAGGGGGATGCCTCTGGGGTATTAATCGATGTTTGGGTATGATATAGGAATTATGTGGAATTCTAAGGGGGAAATCAACCAATATTGAAGATTCAATGGACTGATTTAAGGGAACAACTTAGCCGGAAACCATCTTTGTACTGTGAAATAGCAGGTTTTTCCATGTTTTTCCGCACATTTTGAGCGAATAGGAAGTAGATGGTACCAAGCGAAAGCGCAATCCACAAGATCTTGGTTGGAAGAGAGTGCTTGCTTTATATGCTGCAGCTTGTGACCATCCCAATCAAGCAAATACGGTCTTCGAAGCAACAAACCTGTCAAGACATGTACCTGGCTCTCAAAGGCCAGCAGTTAAAGTGAACAATTCATCGGATGCATGGATACGGACATGCCCGGAACAACAAGTAGTCAATTGATTTATAGTATGTTTTTACCCTCTAGTAAACTAAAATAGCTATTGAAAATGGCCATTTATAGTGGATTTTCCCATTAAACATGGTGATTTTCGATAGTTATGTTAGTTTACCAGAGGGTAAACCAATAGAATGTTTTGATCCGGAGATGGGATGAAGTGTGTCAACCTTGCAATCTTAAATGACACTTGGTGACTGGAGAAAAAACAGGTGAGACCGTTCGAATCCCAAAACGATGGTACAAGGTGCCTAATAGCTACAACAACTAACAAAACTATGGTTTATGGCAAATACATCGAACTAGTTGACTAGGTTTATAAACCAACATAACCTTTGGGGTCACCACCGACCGTAGGGTCATACCAAATAGACAGAGTTTCAGCGATGAGACATCCCAAAGGGGGAGTTTCCTGAAATAGGGGTACCCCAAATCATTCAAGTCATTAGATCATATCAGATTTTCCAAAATCTTCCAACTTTCATTGACTTTAGATGATTTTAGGATTGAAACCATTTGAAACCCACGGTGACTTGGGGTACCCCTTATGACTTCGGAAACCTCCAAATTATGTCGCTGATGGCATCGCCTCATCTACCCACTTCTTCCAAAACGATGGGACTCCTTGGTACGCACATGGCAACCCCTGGCAGCAAGGGGATTAAAAAAAAACATGAGATTAATGATAGTCGATCATACTATATATATATATAGTAACCCCCAAAAAGAATCAAACATATAGAAAGTAACATCCTACTAAAACAATGACAATCACATTTCCATCTTTTGGGGCTTGCTATGCATCATAATCCTTTATACATATAGCCTTAACAGCCAAATATATGTTGGTAGTATCGTGTATATACTCGTGTCTCAATATGGGGGAATACCATCTTGATAGTCTCTTCATTAGGAACATAATGACAAATCACTGGATATCTTAGGGTTTCAAATGTTGAGAGAATCCCACAACTATTCCTATAATTTCAACCCGGAGTTTGCAAGACCACTGGGCTGTTGATCATCCGTGAGCTACCATTTTAGTATAGCAAATGACATCACTATTTGGGAGGGGAAGAAACCCTAATTAATCAACCACGGTTGTGTTTAAATCCGCGGGTTGACAGTATTAAATGAAATGTAAATCTTCACCATTGGGGGTGAATACCCTCACCAGTTGTTGCTCAGACCGTCGCCTTTCTGGTGAAATTCCGCATTGTCTTGAAGTCATCCCTAAAAAATGCATATGAAAATCCTCAACCTGAACCAAGGTTACCCTCTGGTAAACTAACATAGCTATAGACAATCACCATTTTACATAGGTAAATCAACTATGAGTGGCCATTTTCAATAGTTATGTTAGTTTACCAGAGGGTATGTCTTGACGGTTTCCCGCATGGTAATCGGCATTCGTGGGGCCTGGCGATTGCCGAATGATTGCTGTAGACGGCCACCAATTCTGGCGCCAACCCAAACGGTATCCCCCATCAACCCTTTTGAAAATGAACTCCGTGGGTGGCACCCTTGAGATTTCCATACAACTCCATTGGTTCAAAGGAAAATCTATGGGAAATCAGAGGTTTGCTGGGTAAGTCTATATGGTTTCCGAAAGGTTTTCCCATAAGATCCCCGTGGGTTTTCCATTGAAAGTCCCAGTGTCTGAGCAGCTTCAAAAAGAGCCGTTTCCCCGCAACCATTTGCTGCTGACGGGGTAGACCCTCTGCGGATGCAGCGAGCTCCTTCCGAAGCTTTGGGTTTTGCCGCTGGGTGCGATGATTCATGCGTTAACCATGAAACATAGGGATTCAACCATAAAAAATACCCTCTGGTAAACTAACATAGCTATGGAAAATCACAATTTTTTATGGGAAAATCCACTATTTCTATTGCCATTTTCAATAGCTACGTTTAATTACCAGAGGGTACTGCACAGTATGGGGTGAAACTCCTGAACCACCAAAAAAGAGGGAATCACACATTTTTTTACTATTCGAATGTACGTGATACTTAAGGGAAAACCCCAAATCCCCTTGGTTATTTTCATGTTCCCCAAAAGTTCTGGATGAATCACGATAATCCATCAACCCAAAATTGTGTTCCCAAAATTGTTGTTGAGGGTATACTCCTGAAATCAAAGAGTTTGTAACCATTATCCACAGTGACGTCGCGACGTGATATGTCGTGATCAAATCTATCCAAATATCCCCATTCTGGATGGTTCAATCCCCATTTCATCATCATGTTTGATGATTACCCTCTGGTAAACTATGGTACCCTAACATAGCTATTGAACATGGCCATTTATAGTTGATTTAATTACCTATTAAAAATGTTGTTTTTCCATAGCTATGTTAGTTTACCAGAGGGTAAAACATCAAATTTTGGTATGTTTGATTGTTAACCCCCCGTTGATCACTATGTTTGATTGATTTTGATTGTCAGCCCCCCCCAGTACAATAGCCCAAAATGTCCATGTTTCATGGGGCTTTCTGGTCCCCTAAACTTCGTATTTTGTCTTTTGCCTGATACGATGAAAAACGGGTGTCCAGTAACAGGGGATACTTATACTTTGAACATGTAGGGTAAATATGTTGTACTGGTAAATGTGATGATAACCACATGAAACTTTGGGATATCCGTATTCGAAAGCCACCACCACATTCACATGGCCAATCTTACATACCCTGTCAACAAAATAATTTTAGCTGGTTAGTCATATTACTATTCATAGCACTAGATTAAATAACGCAGTGAATTACACTACCCATTCAAGGTCGACCTAGTTTTGTTTTTATAGCGCTTTCGATTCTTCCACCCTTTCTTTGAGCCATTTCATATTGTATGGTTTTGTCATGGTTTGTCTAGGGTACCGGGTACCCCCGCTTTGATCGCTTCTCAAATTCTTTGAAGGGCCCATCACCCATTTTCAAACAACCCTCCAATTTTACCACTGCAACCAGTGGAAGAATTATTCTTATCGACCATTCAAGATTAATGACAAGCAGAATCACGCATAATATCCCTTTACATGCATATAAAATCATATAATTATATAACAACACGCACTACGATTTGAGTCACCCCACCCGACCGCCCAGGTGACTCACGCAGCTATTTTTTCCCGCTGAGTGCTGCAGTCACCCCTGCCCTCTTTCGAGCGGATTCGCATCCTCATACCTCAGGGTTCAGCGGGCAGGGTTTCAACTTTATGGTTTACATCGAAATGGTCACCCCTCCCATTAGATTACTTGATCATCATGTAGGTAACCAAAGGAAGGGGTGACCGGCAACTCAACCCAGGTCCAGGTTTCCCCTCCTCAAGGAGACCAAAACCGATCCGGGGTTTAACAACTTAAACTTTTCCCTGTTACACTTCCTTTCGAGGATTCCCCCTTTCATCAATGTTAGAGGATTCCCCCTTTCATCAATGTTATTGGGGGGATTTTCCCTTATGATTTCCCCTGTGCTCTGCCGAGCCGCTCCTCCATCCCTTTCTGGTGCCTCCTCTTGGCCGAAGGTCGCGGCTATCCTTGTCCTGGGAAACATTTCCCGCACAGGGCACCATCTTCTTTGCCGAAGCTTCCGGCTACATCCAGGCTGGCCCACTTCCAACCGCAGCGGGTGGTCCACCCGGGTGCCGGCCCTCGTAGGTTTCCCTGCCGGTGTACCAAGCCCGTGATGTTGTTTCGGATCTGCAGGCCATCCTCCGGGGCTTCTTCTTCTCGTTCGGGCTTGTTGTCCTTCGTGCCGGTTTCCCAGGCTCTTTTGCCCCTGTTCCAGACCATACGTCCTTCCTGGACCAACGGTCGGAAGTTGGTGTTGTGTAAGGGGCCTCCTCCGGAGTCCAACATCGCCCGGAGCATCTTTCCGGACGAATCTGACGCCTTCACCAATGGCACACCCCTCAGGTATGCCAACATGGCTCTCTCGGACCGCCACCTCCCCAGGCTTCTTACCACCGGTTCAGGCAAGCCTGCCTGGAATGCGAGCACGGCCCCGGCCACCCTGAGGCTGTGTGTGCCGAACCGAGCTCGCCCGTTGCTCTTGAGCGGTTCACCTGCCTCCTTGGCGGCCTGCTCCACCGCGCTGAGCACATATCTCTCGCTCAGGCGCTCTCCGGCTTCTGTCGTGAACAGTGGCGCCTGAGAGCCGGTGTGCCAACAGCTCGCAGCTCGCTCAATCGCTGTCCCACCTGTTCCCACAGAATGTGGGCCGGGCAAAGGAGCTGTGCCTCGGTGCTTCTTTCCGATAAGCACACACAGTCCCGGGCGACTGTCTCGCTCCTGGCTTCCTGATCCGTCTTTGAGGACCGGATGGTCAGCGCCACCGTCCAACCCGCAACGCTCTGCCGGATTGCCACGTCTTCGAGCGTCAGTGCGATGACTTCGGACACTCGAAGCAGGTACCAAACCCCTGTCGTCAACATCTTTCGCTGGGGGTGGTCAATCTGCGGCAGAGGTGCTGGGTGCTTTCCGGCCGGCGGTCCCCGGCCTCTCTGTGCCATGCGCGTTGCCTCCCGGCCGGCTTCAGTGAGCGGTCCGTCTACCTGATGGTGCGCTCTGTGTCTTGACATCGCTGCGGACAGGTACAGCTCCGCCGATCTGTACCCTTGCGCCTTCAGTAGCGCCACGACTTTCTTTGCCTCCTCGGGACTAAGCCGTGTGGCACTTTGCGCAGGCGGCAATAGCGCCTCCCTACGCAGTCGTTCTGCAGCGGCGTCCCAAGTCCTCAGGCGGGCTTGCCACGACTTGAGGGTGTTGGCGGCGCGCCCCATGGTGAGGGCTTGGTTGAAGGCGGCTGTTGGAAAAGCCCTGCCCCATATTTTGCCCTCCTGTTTTCGTCGCACGCTGCGGTCGTAGTCTCGCTTCGCCTTGGACGCCTTCTTTGACGAGCTCGGTTTTCCCCATCCTCCCCCTTGTCTGTCCCAGCCCGGGCCCCCGCCGCCTCCTCTGCCAGGCGGCTTGTGGTAGGGCCTCGGCGGTGGGGGGGTGTAACCGTTCTTGCGGTCACAGTCTCTGGTGTGCTCCATGCCCGCGGTATCCTCGCAGGCCCCACAGCATGTGTCGACATGGGCCCGGCAGTATCGGCCGCACCCTACCGAGCACCACCGGTCAGAGCCCGCCGGCCATGATTCGGCCTTGTCTCTCGCCTTCTCTGGGGTGCGGTCTCGCCGGGTGTCGGAGCGCGGGGAGTCGTCTCTTCCATAGTCCGCCTCCTCCTCCGTGACCTCTTCTTCTTCCTCCCCACCACCGGGTTCGGACTCCTCTGACGCCGACCGGTAGGTGCGCTCGGTCGGGTGTCTCCGGCGTCTCCTTGCCCGAGATCTGTCCCGTGTCTCGCCCCTCCTGTCGCGGTCATCCCTGCGACCTGGTCCTCGCTCCGCTTCTTTCTCTGGGTCGCCCCTTCCGTCCCGGTCCTCTCGGCGCCCCGGGTCTCGTTCGGCCTCTCTTCTGCCTTCTTCCTTTCGGGACGATCGCTCCCTGGGTTCGGGCGCTTCCCTTCTGGCTTCTTCTCTCCGGGACGACCGCTCCCTGGGCGTGGGCACCTCTCCGCGCCCAGTTTCCCTGGGCCGATTAGCTTCTTCGCCCGGCTCCTGGTTTGCCGGGTCGGCCCGGTTCCCCCTTCAGGGCTGCGGGAGCCTTCGCGCCTGCCCTGGGGCTGGCCCTCTGGACTCCCCTTTGGCTTTAGCTACGGCCGGAGGGAGCTTCCCCGAGCCGTGCAGGCCGGATCCCGCTGCGCGGGTCCTTGTTGCGCAACAGGTGCACATGAATTGGCCCTCGAGCTGTACGGTGCAGCGTGGGCAGGGTGTATGGCCGCATCTTCGGCTGCCATCCTGACCCCGGATGATGCCCCTGGGGTTGGGAGCCAGGCAAATGGCAATGTGGCTCGAGTCCCCCTGCCCTGCGCTTCTTGTAACCAGCGTGGTTGACACGATCTCCCTTTGGTGGGCCAACGCTTGGGTCCCAGACCTGTTGCATGAGCAACAGATCGGTGCGTGGTCTGGGACACCCGGGGGGGCTTTGGGCCGTCCGGGCTCTCCTCCCTCCGGTGGGTCGCCCTTGTCCCCCCCTCCTTCCGTTCGCGGGTTTGGTCGGTCTCCTTCCTGACCATCTCGCTTCTTCTTTTCTTTCCCGCCCTTATCTGGGTCCGTTCGGTCTGGGCCGTCACCGCCGGCCGACCCGCTTCCTGCCGATCCACCGGAAGACGACGACTCCGAGGATGTTGCTTGTTTGAGGAAGCGTTCCCAGTAGGGCTGGCAGGCGATCAGTCTTGTCAGTTCCCAAACCCGCGGTGTGGTCTCCAGCCGGGTCAGGTGTCTCCACGGTCCGGTCGACTGACGGATCTCGGAGTTGTCCCCGCCCGCTCTGACCCGCCCAACTGGATCGGTCCAGCGTGTTGCGCTCTCAAGCGGCAATGGGACCCTTTTCGCTGTGGGGTCCTCAGGTGAGCCCAGCGGGGTCTTTCTGTCGCAACTGCTGCATTTGGCGGGGCTGCAGCTGAGGTCGGTTCGCTCCTGTTCTCTGCTTCCCCCTTGACCTCGCCGCGAACTCCGGTAGGCCTGCACCAATGCCATGGTGAGACCCACGGCTTTCCAGGCCCGGCTGCGGCTTGTGCGCAGCAGCATTTCACCAGCCCGAGCACTAGGGCGGTGGTCAAAAGCAAGTCTGCAACGAGGGCTCCCAGCAGGTCAGCCGGGATGACCCCCCCTATCGTGAAGGCCACTGTGGCCAGCATGAACAGACGTGGCTGCGGAAATGGGGGCACGTGGGGTGTGAGAGGGAGGGTGGCGGGAAAACATGACATGACTTAGGGGGGAATGGGGGAATTACCCAGTACCTATGAGAGACCCCCTCCGCCCCTTCCCAGAGTGACAGTCGAGGCACGATTGGGTGTGCAACGGAAGAGGAACTGCCTGATCGCGTGGCAGACAACGCAGCCGGGCAGGGACTTCCTTGCCTTCAGCAAGACGAGAAAGCGCATCGGCTTCCAGGTTGATAACGTTCCTCCAGTGCTGTCCCGTGAGGGCTTCAGCGTTCAAACTTTCTAACCTGAGGGCCATTTCTGCGGCTAACCTGTTGACGACAGGATGCGGCGATGCTAATTTCACAGCCACCCGAAGGGCGGATTCACTGTCCAGTTGCACCAGCAGTCCCAATCGGCACTGGCGGAAGAGGCGCTGCCAAATGTGCACGACCGCAAGCAATTCATAGACGGTCATGAGCCCGGGTTCGCCGGCAGACACGTTGAGTTCTTGGAGGGTCGTTGGGTGCAGCGGGCCAGCCCACCACCGGACGGGTTCCCCCCGTTGGTTCAGGAGGATGCCTCCCATTCCTGAAGTGGAGGCGTCGGTGCGGATGACCCATTGAGGGTGCGCGTATCGGTCGGCCACCCAACGGACTCTCTGGAGGCCGCCGTGCTGGCCCTGAAGAAACCTTTTTCATCCAGATCATAGGCAATCGGATGGTTTTGGCGAATACCGTGCCCACAGGCCGGGCCCGAGCTGATGACTGGCCAGTGGTGGCTTTGTTGCGCTGGTTGTCCATTCCATATAGCGCGGCCCAGACCATGTTGACAAAAGGTCGGATGGTCGGCACCAAGCCAGCGATCCAGCTGAGTTCACCGGCCAGGCTGCGGACGCCCGGGACAAGGCCTCGGTGCGCCAGGGCCTTTTCCACTGTCTCGGTCAGTTTTCCTATGCGCTCGGCATCAATGGAAATCCGAACCCCACCGTGGAGGATGGTGTAGTTTGCACCGATCCATTTGATATTCTTGCCTCTGCATGCCTTATGAAGGGCGATCCTGGCACCGAGGGCGGACCATAGGGCGAGCGTCTTGCTAATGATCCTGTCCCGCTCGGCCGGGCTGCCGGCCACGACCCCGGCTGGATCATCCACATAGATCTGAAGCCTGTGTTGCCACGGGGGGTGCAAAGCTTGGGTTGCCCGGCCGAGCCAAGCCGACATCCGACCCCATACTAATGGGGCGGTGGCGAGCCCAAAGGGGACCCCTCTGTATGCAGCGAATTGGTCGGTGTCTACCAGGACCACTGCAAACTGTCGTTCTGCCGGATCAATTGGCAAGTTCAAGAAGGCGTCGGTGAAATCGGCCGTATACAGCTCCACCTCTGCCTGATCCAACTCGAGGAGGTCCAGGATGTCTTTGGTGAAGTCTGTGCCTCGAGGGAGGACGATTCGTTCCTCGGCGAAGGTCATCCCGTTAACCCCGGACCTTCTCATGTCGGCGATAAATCTCACCTTGGTTGTCCCATCCGGACGGGCCTTCACCAGGGTGGCCAATTTCGTGGCTCGCGCCTTGGGCCACCGGGCGATGACTTCCTTCCACGAGCCGATGGGCTCCAAATGCCCGGCTTCGATCAACCTGTCTAACTCCACCTTGGATTCTTGCTCGTTGTCGTGGAATGAGGTGTAATTCCGGTCAATCCTTCCATAGTCCCCCAATGCTGCCAAATATTCAGCGCTGGCTTCTTGTGCCTTGGTGGTATCTGACCAGGGAAAAACACCTCGTGGAGTTATGGCGCGGTTGATCCCGAATGGCGCTCCGGTCCTTAGCCACTGGGCCACGTCTGTGTCGACGTCCTGCGCCGCTTTGGTGATGCTCTCCATAAGTTTCCATCGCCAGCCCGTAGGGCCCTTGGTGTCCCAGTCGCGGACCCCCGTGACCTGTGCTAGGGCCTTTGCAGCTTTGGCTCCTATTTCTGTCAGCTTTGCTTGGGCGGAATCTGCCTGCTCGCGCGTCATTTCAGCTCCAAGAGACCTAGCTAACTGGTCGAAACCAGGCGTGGTCCTTGCAACTTCATCCAGCGCGCGGTTGGCCGCCTCCCCCCAGGCTTGCCAAGTTGGGGATTGCCGGATTGCCCGTCGAGGGTTCCTCATGCCTCCTATGTGCTCACCCTCTTCCGGCTCCTCTCCGGCGCTCGTGTCCCTGGGTCACTCGGTCGTGTCCCGGACGAGCTCTGCCCTTACCAGTTTGTTCTGGTACTTCCCCAATTTCACATAGGAGTCTTTGGCTGCTGTTTTATCCTTGCCTTTGTCAGGCTTGCTTTGTATCCACCGGAGCCACCCGGCTGCCCAAGCCTCACATAGGCCGGAAGGGTACTCGGCCGCCTCACCTCTTTGTCTTCTTTGTAGGACCACACCCTACCCTCCAGCTTAGTGTGCTGGTGAGGGGGCGCATCGCCACATCGTAGCCCCTGGGCCAGCCAGGTTGTGTTATGCAATACGCCGGTTGCCTTTTGGTGCGGCCCTCCATATGCGCACTGGTCGAGCGGTGTGAGCTGGACACCCTTCCTCCGGGCCAACCGTTTCATGGATTTAAGGTCCCAGATGAAGGAGTCCAATGGGTTCTCGATCGAGAAGAAATCCTCTCGCTCATCCTGCTCTTCGGCAATGGCTGCACACCGGTCGGCCAACAGGTTCGCCTCTTCGGCCTCCGGGTCTCCGAACCCTTCGGGGTGGCCCTCCGACCGGAGTCTCTTAGTTCTCCCATGGGCGTCCTGCCGTCTGGCCTTTGTAAAGGTGCGGCATGGAGGGGCCATGTGTTTCCAGTCAGCTTTGGTCTCCAGCACCATCAGGAATCCTTCGTCAGATGCGATGTCATGACCGAACCTGGTGACTCCATCAGAGTTCGGTCAGTCGTTCCGCCAAGGTCTGCGGGGCTGCCGCCCTTCTCTTGTCCCTGCCCGGGTTGGGGCGGCTGATCCACCCGGGCCTCGCTCCCCGTGTCTCCCGGGGGCGTTGCGGGGCGGTTCAAGTCCCCGCCCCCTTCCTGCACGCCTTGGCAGGTGGGCCCATGCAGACCTGGCAGATGTGGACCATATTCTTCGGGCACACCCCCTTGCAATCCCCATTGTTGAAACCAAAGCAGATGGGTTTGCCCTGGCGGTCGGTCACGAATCTGCCTTGGGCATCTCGTTTGGATCCACGATCTTTGCCTTTCCCGGATCCTTTCCCTCGCCCTGTGTTTCCAGACGGTGGGTTTGAGTCTTCCCTCCTGTCCTCCCTTAGCTTTGCAAGCTGGGCTTTGGGTCTTTCTTTCTGGGATTTCTTAGGCTTGGCACGGCCGGCCGGTTTGTCATTGGTGAGGTCGGTGGCTGCCCCGGTTCCTCCCACCTGCTCTTTGTGCTTGCCTGCTGTCCTAAAGAGCAGTGCCGGCTCTCGGACGTGCCTATCCCAGTAATCCCGGTCCCTGGCCGCTNGGTTCCTCCCACCTGCTCTTTGTGCTTGCCTGCTGTCCTAAAGAGCAGTGCCGGCTCTCGGACGTGCCTATCCCAGTAATCCCGGTCCCTGGCCGCTGTACGGAAAACTTCGTCCCATGGCCTCTTGGGTTCGAAGTTCGGAGCTAGCCCTCGGTCGTGTTGGGCTTCAAGCTCGCGGCGGACCCTCGGGAAATGTTCACCCCGGCATCTGTCCTCGGCTATCACTAACAGGTGCCATGCCTCAGGGTAGTCCTTCACCAGGTCCCTGAACATGTCGTGGTACTCCTCCATGGCCGAGAGGGATGCGATCGACACCTTCTTGGTTCCCACCACGACCTCCAAGGTGAGTAAGGTGTTCACATACACCTTCCACGACAGAGTCCACGCATCAAAGTTCGGGGGACCGGAGACCTCGACGGCCTTGAATGTCCCGTCGGGCTGCAGCACGTGATTCAAAAACTTGAAGGCCTTTGAGAAACGGCCCTGGAAGTTCACGAACACAGCGAAGTCCGCGTACGGGCTTAGGTCCATCTCCAGCACTCGCGCCTTCATGGCTGCGATCTGGTCTGCCGAGGGTTCTGTTTCGGGCCTCACTGGCCCCCCCTTGGCTTCTCTCAGGACCTTGTAGTGCTCGTCGAGCGTGGCATGATCCAACGTTGGGATCTCGCCTTCATCAGCCTGGTCGATCACCTGGCTGTTCTTGATTTTCCTGTGCAGGGATTGGTTCTGACCAAGCGCGCCCTGTGAGCCAGGCGTCGCCGGTGTGGCGCTTGCAGCCAGGGGGTCCACCACCTCCCGGTCGAACTTAAGACGCGCCACCTGCAACATCAACCCCGCTTGGGTGCCCTCGACCATGGTCAACTGCCGAGTGGTGGCAGGGACATGGCCTTCCTCGCCCGGTACACCCTGGGCGGCAACAGGCACCCGCGCGTCTTCAATGGCTTCTTTGAAGCCGAAGATGGGGATGTACGCCAGTACCTGCAGGGTAGGTACGGTCCCCAATGAAGCACTAAGAGCATTCCAAGGCTCTTCAGCCAAGCCGGCCCAAGCCCGGGCTTGTGCCACCGTAGTGATGGCAGCAAGCTGAGCGGCGTCAATGAAAGCCGCCATGGCTGGGAAAATTTACAGCCCTTCTAATAAGCCCAAATGGCCACCATTTGCCAGGAGTGAGGTAACCGTCCCACCTACAAATCAATCGTGCAGTTGTTAGTACGTGCATGATGCACTGCCCATATATGCATATTACAATATATCCCCATTGTGGTTGCTTCACATCCCCGTATATTTTCCAACACACTGGAAAATATGAATGTGTAGAATCCCACTTATGGGTCCGTATGTTCAACCCCAAACCCAGCATTTACCCTCTGGTATATTAACATAGACCCTGAGAATACCTATTTTAGAGGAAACCAATCTTCCAATTCCTATCTGCCAGGGTCTATGTTAATTTACCAGAGGGTAAATCATTTTAAATCTGTAGTTTTGATTCATATTCAATCTTCCGTAAAGATTTCCAAGATTTGCCTTATCTACCCTTCAGTATCATACTGGTTGTTTCAGAATGGGATTCCAAGAACGGGATTCCCAGCTCATGCATTTTGACAATCCCCATGAAGATTGGGTACCATCCGCTCATCACACACGGCCATGGGACATCACCAATTATTTAGATGATTTTCCCAGCTACAGTCTGGTTATTTAACATAGCTATGGAAAACCACCATCTTTAATGGGTAAATCACCATAAATCATCTGGAGGTTTCCTAAAATAGGGGTACCCCCAAATCATCCATTTTAAAAGGATTTTCCATTATAAACCATCCATTTTTGGGTACCCCCATTTTAGGAAAACCCCATCTGTAAATGGGCAATTTTCCATAGCTACTGCTACGTTAAATAACCAGAGGGTACAACTCACTAAACCTCCATCTCTTTCGGGGATTTCCAAGCTAGCCATGCTTGATGACACTGGAGGGCAAGTAGAACGTCAAACAAACTCATCAACCAACCATCACTGCTCAATTATATCATATGTGCCATGGTCAAAACATGGTAATTATATGGTTTATGGTCATCCATGCCATAACAGGAATCATTACAATGGGTATGTAAATCCCGATGAAAATGAATTGCTGACCATCCCCCAATGTATGGGCATACAAATACCTTTTCTCCATGGCACATATCAATATCTCCATATTTCTGGATTCTTGATTGTTGAAAAATCGCTACAACTGTTGGCAAAGCAATAATAAACCATTCCAAATTTTACAAATTTTGTGGGTGGTATAAAACATCAAACCATATGGGTTGTTTATGACATTGCTTTGCTAACATCAACATACCAATATCACTATATATATATATATATACTAATAAAACATAGTATAAATTACCATTTTTCTATGCAATTATTTATGGTTTTGATGATTTTTGATGTTTAAAACTTGATAAATTCCCTGCTCCCCCAACAAAACATTCTCCAACAGGGGCTCCTCAATGACCGTTTTCTCGTCCGAGAGCCGGTGATCTTTCTCGCCAGACAGGGTCCGACATCCTTAGGCGATTGGATTTTGCTGGTGATTTTCCAAACATTCGGAGATCACCGACAAGTCAAGGGGTTAACCATGAAGGAATGGGGAGTTAACCATCCATGGTGAATGAATTGTATAGGGATCATATATAGATAGTAATTATTGATTATTGTTTCTTGGCAATTGTTGCATTGGGATGATCATGTTTTTGCTGAGACGTATTTTCCCAAAAATCACAACTTTCACGACGCCCGCATCACTACCAGCTTTCTTCTTTAAGGATTGAACATAGATACAGAATTGAAACACCAAGCTGGTTGGTACTTGGACTTGCATCTCAGTGAGTAATTGGATGACAAGCTATTCATCTGCAGCTGGGGATATCTCTGGATCTATAAATGGGTTTGTCGCAAAAATGCTCAGGGCACCCCACAAAATTGTTATTTTACATTTGGACATGATGATTAAACAAAGGATGGATTTGGGTACCCAATTTTCAGACAAACCCAACTGGGTGACCCATGAGTATGATGCATTTCCCAAGCTGGATTGAAATTCCAAGCAGGAAAGGACAGCAGTGGGACGTGCCCAACTATTCGGTGGAAATGGCCCTTGTTCATCTCACGTTGAATTCGTTCCCAAGTTTGACAAGCGTGGCCCATGTCCACATGGCCGCTATACCTGTCAGTTCTAAGAGTTGCAAGTACAGTTTTGATGTTTTGGATGTATTGCGGGGTTGACTCAATCTGGAAGAACCCCCAAAATCCAGTAAAATCACAAAACATCACTGGCAATTTGAGGGTATCCCCAAGCTTGCTGGATCCCAATTTAGTGGATATGATCGATTCTGGGTCTTTTAATTTCATGGTCAATCTTTGGTCGTCCACAAAAAACATGGCAGTTTTTGGTGATTTTCCATTTGTAGCAGAAACAAATAAAGGATTAAACTACCCATCCAGTTGGTTGGGGAAGTTCGGGTATCCAACCTCATGTCTTTGGCCACCATGGTGTGGGCTGGAGCCAGCAAAGGGCGCGGTTTTGAGTTTTTTGTGGTGTTTCACGACTGGAATTTCACCTTTAAAATGGTGGAAGATTCGAGTTTGCCCATTCAAAATGGTGAAGGATAGGACATGAAAGAATTGGAGGTATCCTAAAATGGGAGTGATCCCCAAATCATCCAAGTCACTAGATCTTGACATTGAAACCCATGGTGACTTGGGATCCACCAGGTTTTCAGAATCCCCCAGCTACACTTTGGGATGATCTTCTCTACTAACCATCCTTCAGACCCAAGCGATGTCGGCCATTTTCGCTGGTTTCATGCGGTTTCTATGCGTTGTTCATTGGGTGGACCCAGACCCAATCTGTCATCGGTCGCAGCAAAAATCGTTGACAAACCCTTGGACTCATGTAGTGAGCCCCAAAGCATAAACCTCTAGTTTTGGAGGGTTTCTACAACCCATTTCAATTTTCTGGTGAGTCATTGGGGATTGTTTATTGTTGGCTTTACCACATTGCTCTTTCAAAGTTGGCATTTTTGGCTTGGTTCCGTCTTGCAAGTCTCTTCCTAACCTACCTAGAAATTTCCATATTTCATGATTTCAATTCCAACTTTCCACATGTATTTGGTTAATTGCTCCTATCTATGGTTTGTTCACCATTTTTGATGGTGGCACTCCAAGTATCTTTAATGGTTACCCCCTGTTACCCCATGTTACCCCATGTTACCCCTGTTTGATGGGTAACATCTTGAGCCTCCGAGCATCTAAAACGATGCGCCGGCAGAGTATCTGCCAAGGCATCCGCCAGTTTCAGAAAGGTTGCGTCATCCTCTGCAGCACTGCTGGAACCTTGGGAAAAATCGACGGCAAATCATCGAATCACTTGGAGGCAGCAAATTTGCCGTAGGAAAATATGGATTTGAAAAAGTACCCCCCAAAAAGCAAAATATATTCCCTAGAATTAGCCCTATAATTCCAACTAATGGATTTCCCATTGGAAACAGACATGAAAATACCAATCCAGGAAAATATGTTTTTTTTTGACCAGAAAGGAGGAAAGCATGGTAATCTAGCCTCACATTGCTCGGGGGTTCAATGTTCCCTCCGATTCTGAGAAAGCCTGGTCGTTGCGGGACAAGCAGCAAACACACTGCTAACAGAACATCTCTTGCAAGCTGAAACTCGTCTATCCATAGGCCAGTTTCAACCATTGCCATCAACATGTGAAAGAATGGAAGGAGCCCTTCGAAACATCAATTCACCCATTTGCGAATATCCTTGTTGAGTTTGGCTTGGCCACCTTGTACTGCATCGCTGATCAATCCGCGTCAGAGGCAGCGGTGACCCATGCCTGGACGAAGGCCGGGAGCTCCGCACTGTCACCAGCACCTCCAAGTGGACCTGGTGCTTTCTCCTTTTTGGGCTTCGGCTTGGCTTTCGGTTTCGGGGGCTTCTTGTAGAGCGTTTTTTTCCAGGAAAGTAGTGTAGACCAGCTGTTTCTTTCCCAAAGACCGTTTTGCTTCACGACTTTTGCTATGTTTAAGCTCTACACAAATTATGCCATCCCAGTCCCCGTGAGCCGTTGTCATCCATCTGCAATGGAAGCACCCTGCAACAAATATGCATTTGCGGCAGAAAGGATCAACATTGCAAAACATCAACCCAGTTAACACCAATAAACAACATTAGACAGCATTCAATATCATTAAACTCCATTGAACATCATTAGACATAACTAAACGACCATTCAACTGGCAAGAAACCGAACCGCCTTGAACAAGTATTATCTTGACTCTTGACAGAAATCACTATCACTTGTTTGGGAAACTCTTTGTAGCTCCTCAGCTCCGCATCTTTCTTTCCGGAATATGGATATAGCTCCTCATAGCTCCCTCACCACTCGACAGAACCTATCATTCCATTGACAAATTATATTATGGCAAACCCCAAAAGGATAGAAAGGCCATTGAGCCATTAAAGATGCCCTTATCCCATTGCATCTGTTGGAATAATATGGGTTATGGATGGTTATGGGTTATTTCATAATCCCCAATAACCACGCAGTAGAAGTGCATACAAGAACCTGGCTCGACAAGGATGCCCCCTTAATTGCTCAATTCCAAACAGCTTGGTAGGATGAACTACCCCCCGTTGCACCCTCTTGTTGGGGTCACCATGGCATCGGGAAACACTGTCCGACAGGTTGGGTGAATTCTATGCTTAAAAAGGTATACATACATTGAACATAAAATTGAACATTATTTTTAACCAGTTCATGAGGTGAACATTAGTTTTCACTAGTGAACTAGGGGTATACCCTCTGGTAAACTAACACAACTATGGAAAATCACCATTTTGAATGGGAAAATCAACTATTTCTATGGCAATTTTTCAGTAGCTATGTTAGTTTACCAGAGGGTAAAACATCATTAATCCCATTAAAATCCCATTAAATCACCATTTTCCTATGGTTTTCCTATGGTTTTAAATCACCAAGACACATTTTC
The DNA here is from genome assembly GCA_003297045.1 of Symbiodinium sp. clade C Y103. Taxonomy (NCBI): domain Eukaryota; class Dinophyceae; order Suessiales; family Symbiodiniaceae; genus Cladocopium; species Cladocopium sp. clade C. Next base: position 92,825 of record BGPT01000578.1, on the reverse strand, counting down.
ACTGGGGATTCACTTTGCCATGAAACTCTCTGCGTTCGCCATCGAAGATCCGGCAAAGCAGCGCAGACCGCCCTCGCCGCGGCCCTCGAAGCTCAAGGAGACCTGCGAGAAGCCACCGCAGCGCTCCTGCCGGCACTGGCTAAGGAATGCACAAATCAACAGGGGTTGGTACCCTATGGAAGAACATGGAAAATCAATGAAAATCATATAGCTGCGGAAAACCTATGGTTGTCCTTGGAACATGATCCACAGGTGGTGGGTTTGCCATATCTAAGTTTGATTAGCCCAAAGTAAATGTCCAAATTCTCTCAACTATTTACCCAACATTTGAACATTGTTCGAGATTATATCCTGGCAAATGATCCCCAATCTCCTCAAACCATCGCCCAACTATTGGAGATATTTACCAACGGATACCGATAGAAGATCATCTCCAAGTTTGGGGATAGTCGCCAACCCCTGCGCAATGAAGAGTGTGCAATTTGAGCAGTTTGGGCCACTGAAACGTAGAAGTGAAAAATCGAGTGTATCCATCATTGGATTGGGTTAAGGGAAAATTTACAGGAACCCCCTATATTTCATAGGAAAATCCATGGTTTCCTGTAATTTTTTGCTTAACCCAATCCAATGAATCAATCTATCATCATCTATCAAGCCTTCGCACCACAAGGCTTGAACGAGGGCTAGCACTCGGGCCGATTCCGGTGGTAGCAGCAAGAAAGGGTTAGTGCTTAAACATCTGGGGACCCTCCAGTAAACAAACATAGATATGGAAAACCTACCATTTCTAGATGTCTTTTCCTTGAACATCCAGTGGCTCATCATCATTGAAAACAAATATGCGACCGTGATTTATGTAATGGTTTACACGAAACAATAATGGTTTGTCATCATGTATACCCTCCGGTAATCAAACGTGGCAATTGGAAATCCCCGAACTAAATGGAGGTTTCTAGCTGGGAACATCTCCTGGAGATGGTGAATTTTCCATTGCCATGTTTGATTGCCAGAGGGTATGATGAAATTATCCCGTGTCTAGACTCAGAAATGACCCACGTAGAGGGGGAATTTTGGTTTCGCTTTGAGCAGCCGGGATGATCTTTCAATGCTCGCTGATAGCTATAGCCTTGCTGGAACAACACATATCAATGGCCATTTCAGGAAGAGAATATGTTCATGAAATACCCTCTGGTAAACTAACATAGCTATTGAACATAGCTATTTATAGTGGATTTTCCCATTAAAAATTGTGATTTTCCATAGTTATGTTAGTTTACCAGAGGGTATGGCCTGAAAAATGCTCCACCTCCATTTTAGGGTCCTGAAATTCGCACTGAACATATCATTCTCAAAGCACTTGGAAAAGGCCCCAAACCACATCAGCAGAGATCCGGGCTGCAGAGGGTAAAATCAAAATACTTGTCCCCCGCAGGTGGGAATATCTTGGTAACCCTGAGGATTTTTGAATATTTCTTGCTGAACATATGCTTACACGTTGGGGGTTTCCTAAAATTGGGGTACCCAAAAATGGATGGTTCAATATATTGGAAAATCCTACTAAAAAAGGACGATTTAGGGGTACCCCCATTTTAGGAAACCTCAAGTTTTTGGATCCTCCAGTGATGACAAAACAACATCCACTGGCTAAGTTTTTTGTCGCCAAGCCGCCCATACATCCTTAAAGGACCAGTACCAACCTCAAGAAGGCCGCAGAATCCACCATCTGCATTGTGGGGATTTAGTTAACGGTGATCCTGCCAATCATGGATGGTTAAGCTTTGCCCTTAGTGGTTGTTGGTTAATCAGCTCTTACTAAGCCCTTACAGTATCATTGAAACCATACCCCATTCCTTGCAGTGGTTGATCGTAATTTCGCCTTTATTCGAGGGCCATGCAGGGTAGTATACTAATCATTTCACATACACCCACACAAACGCACCCATATCCCAAATTATTGAATATATGTCCCATATTCTATAATATCATATAATGTCCCATAATATCCCAATTCTCCTAGTGCAAACCTCTTATTGATGGATTAACCAATATATACATCATATATTATATACACACATATATGTATGTACGTATGTGTCAAAATCTGTTGTAACTTCCCCAGTTTCAGACACACGCATGTACCATTATTCAGTGAATTCAATCTTCATTAATTAATTCGAATTAATATCCTATTCATTGTTCAATCAACATGCTTTACCATATGTTTGATGGTTCGCTGCAGTTTTTTTGTGGTTCTATAACCATAGTTATGAGGGTCACCAACTCATGGAGGTTCTTGCAATGGCCCCATTTGTTTCGCCCCAAGTATATATATATATATTGTTGCTTGGATGGTTTAACCCCAAAATCTTGGATCATGTTAAATCCCATTATATACATACCCAGCAAATCCCAATTAAATCCCAAAAAAATCCCATGTCCCCATTGTTACTACTGGTCGGTTGATACCATGATCCAATTTGATGTTGATAATCCTCGACATACAATAATCATTCAACTTGGATTTTGAACCATGGTAAATCCCCTTCATCATTCCATTAAAATCACATCAAATGCATATGTTTGATGGTTACATCCCCATTTTCAATGGTTGTATTCATAAACTCCAACAGCACCCCCCCGAGTATCCGCAATTCAGTGGTGAAATCCATTTTTTTCAGGGTTTCACATGGTTTCACCATGTTTCATTGCTAAATCCGCAGAAAAAAAGGTGAACTCCATGCGAGCTGGTGCGCTAAACTCCAACAACTATGCATTTATGACACTTGCAACTGTGAATGGGGTCTATAAACAAACTGATAACTGGGGGCCCCTATATTTGACTCACTATATTATTTTGCTATATCAACTGTACATCTCCATTTTTGAGGATGAAATCACCATTTTCCAATGGTTTTCCAGGGGGCCTCACCCGGTCTCCGCCACGGCACGGCTTGTAGGCATCATCTGCACTCTCTCAACATCCACATCAGCCTCCACAAAGGCGTCGTCGCGATTGCGGCCCTGGCTATTGGTGAAGCCGCTGTTGCCAGACCTGAAAGGCAGGCTGGGGCTGATTTAGGAAATATCTAGTAGTGACAAATAAACATATACATATCGTACATTATTATATATATATAATACACATTTGTCTATGTGGAAAAAAAACAACACTATCTGTGTATCTAGCTGCGTGTCTATCTATCTACCTATCTACCTATCTACCTATCTACCTATCTATGTATCTGTCTCTATCTCTATATCTACATCTATCCGATCCATCTAGATATGATATATTTGTTACATTTTATCATACCGGTAAAGTGGCTGCGGCTATGGCTACGGCTCAAAAACGAGGAAAATTCATCATGAAAACCGGTGAGGAATAGCTAGTGGGATTGTTATCTTCAACCAGCCATGCATGGAGAGCAATCCTCAAATGGCAACATATCATTGCTATAGCTATGAAAGTGGCTATGGCACAAAGAACAACTCCATAGGTTCCATTAAAAAAGTTCGTTTTTTGACAGGTTTTCATGGTTGAATCATGTTAAATCATGTTAAATCCAATTTTTCAAATCTAAATGAGCTAAATCCATATTGTTCAAGGAGAACTCCCCATTTCAAGCCCATGCTTAGGAAGTCTTCAACAGCACCATATATTGGTCCCAGCAACCCCCATTCGCTGGCATCTGTGTATTGCAAATCCACGGCTGCTCCATCTTTGAGGACCCGAACCACCTGTGCTGAAGCAAGTGACTTTGTTGGGAATTTTCAAGGACATTCACGTGGCTGAATCAGGATCACTTTTGCAGCAAATATGGTGATTTATGTAATGACATTTTACAGGGTTTGATGGGTCTTTGGTTTGCTCATGCAGGACATTTCACCAGCAGAAATGCCGATTTAACCAGAAAAAATAAGTAGATTTATAGTTGATATAGCTGATTTATGATAGGCAGGTTAGTAGACAGTTCGCTAGCTGAATTCTATAGTTTCGCTTTATGGTAGATATATCGAACTAGCTACTCGGTGTCTCAATTGTGGCATGGCTTTGTCTGAAAGCAAGGTATACCCCTGAATCCACCAGTTGATCATCGGCACCCATAGGCTCCATGTGATGAAAAAGGGTTCAACCCTCACATCATACCGTTGGTGAAGCTGAACCATCCATTCTTTTCTCATCCAACGGTGAGGGTTTCCTGTTTCTATTCTGCCATTCTGACCCCTGGAATGTGATGATTCTCGGTATTTGATGATACATCAACACTCTGATTGTATACCCTGCGGTAATCAATCATGGCAACTGGAAATCCCCCATAGATGGATGTGTGAATATGAGAATCATCTATCTAAAACTATACATGTCGGATTTTGGCACGTTTGATGACCAAAAGGCAAGACATTTTTGATGCGTCTTTGTTGTCTTCCGTAGCCTTCATCATCGTTGATGGTGAGGTTGTTGAAAGTCGCAACATTAAACATAGAGGTTTGTGCCGACAATTGAACGATTAAACGGTGTTCAAAACCTGCAACGTTGTCCGTTAGAAAGCTGGCTGGTTAAGAACGCATTTCCCACTTAATGGATTCTGACTACTGACAATCCCCAATATATTGGATAGTAATTCTAAACCTATATAGTAAATCAACCATCGTTCATCAACTATTTCCCCAAGTGTTTGATGCTTAAACACCCATGAAACATCATATTGTTAAATTCAATTAAGCCCCTATGTTGCATTGATTTTACCAACATAATCCAATTATATATCTCTGTATATATATATATATGTATATATATATACATGTCCATATATTGGTGGTTAAAGTCCATATTAGGCCTGGGGTAAGCTAACATAGGTCTTGAACATTGCCCACTGATATCAATGGGTGGATGAATTGTCCATAAAAATGTGATTTCCCACATCTATCAAATCTATGTTAGTTTGCCTGAGGGTAAATGATTATCATCTCCTATGATCCTTGAACTACCCTCTGGCAATCAAACGTGGCAATGTAAAATCCACCATTTAGTTCGATGATTTTCCAGCTAAAAACCTCCATATTTATAGCGGATTTTCCAGCTAGCCACGTTGGATTACCGCAGGGTAATCACCAACCAACAGGGCTAGCAGCCACGCTGGGCCATTGGCCTCGGCTTGATAAGATCTTCCATCCTTAAGACCTGAGACCCAAAAGAGGACCTGGGAGACCTGGGTTGGGGGGGACAAAATGTGATGCAATAGACACATACATGTATAATTAATATCATATATATATATATGTTATATATAATATATATATATATATACTACGTGTATATATATATATACTACGTGTATATATATATATACTATGTGTTAATATACATATGTTAATATACACATGCAGGTCTCTGAATATACACTTGTTTTCTTTATGTACATATGTACGGGCATTCATAATTCGCATGATATTGGTATGTTTTTAATGTATCTGAATCGGGTCTCAAACATGGGACATGGGCACACCCAACAACACGCTCTTCCGAAACTGAGTCCGACCGTCTGTGTATTGCATCCCTTCAGTTTGTGATACGGCAGGTTATGGCAGGTTTGAATATCATTGATGTCCGCCTTGGAAAAGTCAAATATTCTGAACACACAACAAACAACATCAAAACAATGACCCATTTCAGCCATTTTATCTCCATCTTATCATTCCCGTAGAGAAACAACATAGGATTCCCCTGGTCATTGTAATCCTTGAATAATTTCACTTTGTCCAAATCATGTTGAAACCCTAATTCTTGGTGGTGACATCCACATTCATTCATGCAGATGGAAATTCTTTGGATGGATCCATATTCTCCTCTCATCCAGTTGAATATCAAAAAACCCATTCAATCATCTCTTGTCAAAAAAACCAGCTCATGGATCACGATCATATTCAAGATTGAAAAACTAAAAAACACACACACATCAACCAATCATCAGTTATCAATATCCCCATAATTTGATGGTTGAAACATGTTGAAACAATCGTGAGGCTTGAATATGGTGTTTAGCCATCAAATCCAAGGCTAGAAATCCAAGTCTACGGCTAAAATCCATCCAACCATCCTATTTTGTTGGTTCCATCCCTATTGTTGATGATTAACTCTCCTTTTTCATCTTTTTCTTGCTGCTTTGATTTCGATTTTTTTGGCGAAGCAACCAGTTCACTCACCAAGGAACCCAAGTGACAGCCACCGGAGTAGGTCAACCAACGTCGATCCTGGCGTTTTGAACGACACGGAAGACCGTTTCGAGATGCTTCTCTTGGCTCATCTTGGAAAAATGTCTGAAGAAATGGGGGGAATAAACCATCCAAAACTTAGTTAATGAATGAAGACTTGACCAGAAAAGATCTAATGAACATTTGCACATTCTTCTCACTGCCAATGCTTGAAAAACCCATCATTTTTTGAAGTTGGTTGGGATCTACCCACATAGCAAAAGATTGGAATACTAAACTACCTGTCCAAAGTTTCCAATGGGGAAGCCACGAAACAGCTCGTCTTGGATACCTACGTTTTTATCTTCTAAGCTTAGGTACCCCACTGTGCTAGAAAATGATCTAAAAATCAAGAGCTGGTAATTAGACTGATGTTTGACATGATTTGACAAGGGGATTACAACGATCAAATACCGGATGATATCAACTTGACTCCAAGAATTACATAGAATTACCATCTGATAATCAAACATGGCTTGTTGCACAATCCATAATTTGTAGATGTTGTTTCAATAAAACCTCCATTAGGAGGGGATTTCCCTGCTAGTCACGTCTGACTACCAAAGGGTATACCGGACTGAGCCAAACTCTTGGTGATGGCGAGAGAAATGGACGGAGACGATGTGGCATCTTCACCTATGGTACGGACGATATGAGTCAACATTGTTTATTGAAAAGGTTATGTTGTTGTTGAGCAACGATAAACTATGCAATCTATTGGTACATATGATCTAGCCAACACAAATGCAGCTTGCAGGATCTATATCCCATGAATCCCTCCTTCACTACCCATTTTCAGTTTGTAAACCCCTTACATTGACCACATATTCATGGATTATCTGTTTATATCCGCATTTGATGATTGATTGCCCTCCAGTAATCAAACATGGCAATGAAAAATCGAGCATTTATAGATTATTTTCCCATATTTTCCCATTAAAAGCTCTATTTATAGGGGATTTCCGCTATGTTTGATTACCGGAGGGGCACACCATTTACATATCAATTCATGGGGTCCCTGTGTATCTGCGTCCATTTGAAGAAGAACAAAACGCCAAAATATTCAACTCCTCAGTTTTCTATTCTCCTAATTGGGACTTCCGTGGCCAATCGTGCATGCCACCCCATGATTTTCAGCTGCTCCAAAGCGAAATTCACCAGTTGGATTTGTATCAAGTTGATTACATATGTCATATGTCATTCTATCCCCATTGTATATATATATATATTATATGGTATATATATAGTGTATATATATATAGTATATATATAATTATATATAGTTATATATATATATATATATTCACAAGATGGTGCCCAATAGCGGGCTAAGTTGTTTCTTAACAAGGTTAATCACGGTGAATGGTGATTAACGCTTGGGTGCACCACCTTGCGGTATTCCCTTTTGTAAACTAGCATTTTGCTTTGGAAAATCGCCGTCTTCTACCATTTTGGAAACAACATTCATCAATAAATGGACTATTTTCCATAGCTATAGTAGTTTTAAAAAAATAATTAATGATGACTTACCAATGGAATAGGGGGCTTTCCCAATATGCTCAACAAAACCATATAAAACCCATTTGTTGGTTGACACATCCCCATACTTCAAACTTGATTAATCAATTTGTCATATATATATATATATTACATTTATTATCTATGTATATATCATTATATATCCAATTGGAAATATCACTATTGTATTTCCATGTATTTCCACCGTATTCCCATCTTTGTTGATTGAATTTGATTGAATCCGTCACTCGTCGAGTTCGTCCACCAGCTTTCCGCCTTACTGTGACACTGCTGGAGCATCTCTTCCTCCGTGTCTGGAGCCACTGGGCCCAACGGGAACTCGCCTGTATCGCCTTGGGACCCGCTGGGGAACATGTTGGACTTCATCACTCAAAATGCTGGAAGTCATGACATGATGAAACAATGCTGAAACATGGTGATTCACCAAAGAACAATGGTGTTTGCCACCCAAAAAGAGGCAACTTTGATAGGAACAATGATGATTCGCCAGTGGCTTTAGGGGCGAACACGACCAATTTCTCCTCCAAGTTATTGGTGATTGTCAGTGGGAAAGCCAATAGGGAAAAGTGGTACCATATGGTATTTTAATTTTGAGAAACACCCAGATGTTAACCGTCAAAATCAAAGGGACTGCCCCAAATAGAGCCATATCTTCGGGGCATATCCCCTTACATTTCCCTTAGATAGGTCTTGTATATGGGGGTTTCCTAAAATTGGGGGTACCCCAAAATGGATGGTTTATAATGGAAAACCCTACTAAAATGGATGATTTAGAGGTACCCCCATTTCAGGAAACCTCCATATGGTAGATACCTCCAATTTACCGAATGGCCATTGAAGGAACAAGGATCAGCCAGGATTTGAGATGATTGAAGCGTGAAAAGTAGGGGCTTTCTGCCATGAATAATGAATATATGAGGTTTGTGCAAAAATGGGGATTCCCCAAGACTGACTCATCGGGAAAATATGATTTGAAACAATTGTTTTTGGCTACGATTACAATTCTTAGAGAGAAAATGAGGTTTCAAACATGTTCGAACTCTCAAATTAAGGGGGTACTCTATTTTCAAACAAACCCAAAGGAGCAGATTTTTGGCTCATGGAAAATTGGAAGGTGAGATCAAAATTTCCAATCTTTGGTTGAACAGTCGGAATATCGCGGTGAACCTTAGAGATTTTTTGTGTAAGCAGTCATTTTGGCTACTAAATACAAAAACTGTTGTCACACGATAGATTCCTGATCCCCAGTGCAGGACTGCGCCCTGGAGGTAGCTAAGGCACCTGGACCATATCCCGTTACAACTGCGTATATTTCATGTGAAGTCAACTACTTACTACCCAAACAACTAACTAGCCACGCCTCATCTGAGTATGCTTTGGGGTAGAGTGGAAGCCACGAATGAAAACATTCGGAAAGTGATCTGGGATGGAAAAGGACAATTCAACATCATACTCAGGTTCATTTTTTGACTTACTTGATTTGTGAACTAATACAAACAACACAAGTTAAAGCAGCAACATCAAGAGTGAACAAACCAGTCCTGCTTTCCAAAACAATCCAACTACTTTGGCAATGCTTTTCAAAATCAATCCGACAGGAAACTCCCTCCTTTTCAACAAGAGAAGTCTCTTGTTGAGCCCCAAGAAACGGTTTGGTAGTGGTGACATTCGTGGTCCCAATGGTTTATACTATGAACGCTGGGTAGTGACATTTCGAGCCAGATGTCTATGTCCACCCGCACAAGGCCTCCGCGTCCTCTTCCTCGAAGCGGATGGACGCGCGCCCAGCGGGGGGGTCTGCTGGATGTGGCCCAGCTAATATCTGCTTCATCATGGTTCATCCCTCAAAAGGGGCAAGGTCCACCGTCCGTGGGAGTCCGGCGGAGTCCGGACGTTGTAGCCACCGGGGAGTGCATGGATCTCAGGCGCCCAGCACTTGAAAGAGCCGGCTTTGCCAAGCTGAAGCCGCGGGGGTCGAGTCTTCCTATGAAAGATCCACCGTGACCTAAGAAACCACCCAAAGCCTATATACTTCATGGGGATAATCAACAAACACCACTGGGGCTGCCTCATTGTCCCGACAAGCCCAAGGAACACTGGCAAGAAGTCCAAATGAAGGTCTCTCCCTGGCGCTTGACCCTGACTTTGTCTCCAGCCTCACCAGGCGATCTACGTCTACGCTGCTTGGTGGCGTTCTACAACTGTTTGGGCTTGTAGAAAGGATCTTTTTCTTAAGTGCAAACTGGTTGAGTAGGACATCTATACACGATATTACGAATTTCTCGGATGATGCCTACACAGATGAAGATGTCTTTTCCACTAGCTGAATTGTCTAAACTGGGGGAAATCATCAATTGGATGATCATATGATATCACCATTGGATTTTATAGTATCATAGGGATTCAACTAACCCCAAAAAAGGTGACCAACCATAGATGGTTAAGTCCAACACACATTTTGGCCCTTCCTGGACATTGCGGGGAGTCACATTTGGAGCTGGTGCTTGATTCATTATCATCATATATCATCATGTTGCATGTCCGATGATACACTAATTGAGGACACATGATGACATCATCAAATATCTCCTTGTTGGCAAAGACATGTTCCTCCAGAACAAGGGCAAAGGGGCAAGCTCATTTCATGATATCTTCTGCTCTGAAAGGAATATGACACAACTCTGAATCCGTTTCCATCCCATCGTGATTTGTTGAGATCTTCAAAATGAGCAGTGCCCTAAATAGCAATGCGCAGATTACTATTGGGGTTATAGAACCAATCTTACAATAACTTGGATTTGCTTCAGGAACCCCCCAGCCACAATACACCCACATTTTCCCTATAGATTCCCCAAGTCGTGGCTTTCCCTTTCCCAAAATAAGCCAAATCATAGACTCGGCAAATCCAGGATAAAGGGGTTACAATAGAATCAATAGAACTAATCCTCTTCACATACGAGCATTTCATGCAAGTTTACGGGTGTCCCCCCAATAAACGGTAGACCAGGGTTACTGTATTCACCCTACTTGGTGGTTCATTGGAATTAGCAAGTGGGTTATAATTACAATTACAGACACACTGGACTTACCCTATTGAATTAACATGGGTGAACTAACCCGCTTGCTGACTGGGTGAGTACCTCCACCCATTGCCGCCTTGATGCCCTTGCGCAAATCCTTTTGATTCCTCAGATATTTCTTTTTCGGCCGTGGTCATGCGGATTGAACCCCATACCAAGCCTGTATCTGCTACACATGATTACAAATGGAAGATTTGAGCAGCAAAAAGATGGGGTGTGCAACTAACCAATGGGGAGATCATTCATTGGATTGGTTTAAGGGAAAATTTTAGAGGAAACCTCTATATTTGATGGTAAACACCATGGTTTCCGGTTAAGATTTTCCCTTAAACCAATCCAATGAATGATGATATACTGGGATAACATGACAGAACTGCCGATGGCAAAGATTCGCCCTTAGTGGGTGGGCTTGATCATCCGACTTAGGAACTCGTTAGTAACGGTGGTCGTAAGTCCCCCAGGCTTCTCCCATTTATCAGTTGCGTTATAATGACCCTGCGTTAGGGGAGATGATCCAAGTAAACATGAACCAATACTCAACTAGTTGATGTTTGGGCCATTTGAACAAAAAACATGGGAATTGGGGGATCATCATCCTGGGTACAAATGCACATGGAAACACAAGGGAACCACCACAGCGTCATTTTGCGAAGATATTTGCTGTCTTTGCAACCAGTTCATAGCTTGGAGGCTTTGGTATTCTTGGAGGTTAATAGTTTGGAATCATACAGTTGGATATAATATGATATGATAGCAACTCATAGCAAATCTTAGAAAAAAGATCTAGTATGCGGCATTCCCAAAAGCTCCCATACTAAGTCATCACTGAAGGATTTCACGGCCACTGAAACGGTGGGATCAACGAAGGAACCAACCAACTCGTAACTCTCTCTCGTTGAGGCCAACGTTTCAACCCCCGCCCTGAAGACCTGGCATAAAATCAAAATCCAGGATTCATCTGCAGGTTGCTGAACAAGACATTGTCGAAACTCTCCTGGTCGCGGCACATCATCGCTTTTCCCAGGTCAAGCACATCTAGCGATGAAAGGTAGCAGCAAGGTTTGGGGTTGTTGGGCTCAATTACCCTCGGGCAATCGGGCTAGCTGGGTCCTTCCTTAAATGAAAGCTTCTAGCTGGGAAGATCTTCTATAAGTAGGGGAAATTCCAGCAAGCCATGTTTGATTCCCAGAGAATGGGTATCCCATCCCATCAAACAAAACGCCTCGTCACAAACTGCGGCCGGACGTCGCTTTACTGAAGAACTTTAACAAAACCACATGGCATCGGGTTCCAATCGATACAAGACTGGATATACTATGTCAGACTATGTCATACTCACATGGATTTGTCTGAAAATTGGATCTACCACTCAAATAGCATTTTTGATGGGAACATTATGATTCATCATGATCAATCAATGGGATCCACATTTTTCAGACAAATCCACACGTCTAAAAAACACTGTTTGTTTCTTTTTTTGAGCCATGTTGTTTTCCACGGTTTGTCTTTGATACGCTGCAGAACAGTTGATATTCTTTGCTATCTTACAGTATACTCCCACATTACAGCATGACACTTTAAAATCCATCAAGCCCTATATACAATGTACCAATCGTTGCAGCAAGTAAATACCCAATCATTGTTGGTTCTATACCCAATGTATATCTATATTTGTCCGAGTATTCTGTTGATGTGTGCCCAATCAATCAATTTGTGGTGATTGTATACCCTCCAGCAATTCAACGACATGGCAATGGAAAGTCTCAACTATTAATCTGGATTCATTATGTATTTACATAAATCATTCAGAAGCCTGAAACAACGCCGTTTGGTGGGGATGATTCCCTACAACATTCCCATCATTTTCAGTGACATCGCAGTGAGGTCGTGATCGATTTTCTCCAAATCAATGGGTCCCCGGTTGACGAACGCGCAACACTCACCGGCCTGAGAAGCCTTCAGGAAGGCACCAAACATGCCCTTGCCAGGTGATGTTTGGACTGACCAATTTGAGTTTACATGGTTACCCTCTGGTGATTTAATATAGCTATGGAAAATGGCCCATGTATAGATGATTTACCGTGATTTTCCTATTAAAAATGGTGATTGGGGCTATGTTAAATAACCAGAGGGTAACCATGTAGCATCGGTGGAGACTTACTGGGATGAACCACAAAGTCCTGGCTGGATTGTAATCATTCGCCAGCCTGAAATAGTTGTTGTCATACGGCCATTGAGAGATGATTCCCCATAAACCATCATTCCAGTGACGGAAAACGACGTGAAGTCATGATCAAATTGAAATCCCATGATCTCCAAAATTTTCCACCACTTTTTCTTGTTTAAGTCACCATGTTTCCTATGGTTTGCCCAATAATTCCCAATTTTTGCGGGTTAAATCACCATGTTCCTATGGTTCATAAACCAACTTAGCTGTTGTTCTGGAGCCTCAAAGGGGGGCCCTTCACCTAGGTCACTTCCATGGATCCAGGTGCCGTCGGTGCTGTGGCCTCCACACTTTTCCTATCCTCTCGATCGACTCTTGGCAACTTCACCTCAAACCCCCCACGGAACTGGCAATGCTTTCAACTTGGGTCCTGAAACAAGACCGAAACAAGACCGAAACATACGGTGGATGGAAGAACTCCGGCACCAGTTGATAGGTGGTTTGTCCCATTATCCCTTTATTTATAGGGTTTCAACATGTTTCAACCATCCAAGGTGGTGCAGGATTTCTTCCATCCACAGTATCATACCATATCTATGGTTAACTAATAAATCTGGTCTAAAAACATAATGATAATAATAATAATTACGTTCTTCGAGTGATCCCCAACATGAGACTTTCTTTGGCATAAAGTGTGATACAGATTTTGACAAAACTTTCTGGCAAAACTTTCTGGCAGGGAAGAGGAGGAGAGGACAACTCTGATGAAATCTAGAGACCTTCGGTCTCTAGATTTCATCAGAGTTGTCNAACTTTCTGGCAAAACTTTCTGGCAGGGAAGAGGAGGAGAGGACAACTCTGATGAAATCTAGAGACCTTCGGTCTCTAGATTTCATCAGAGTTGTCCTCGAAGGTCTCTAGATCTCATCAGAGTTGTCCTTTCCTCCTCTTCCTCTTGGCATTCTATCTGACATTCTTTCCGGCATTCTATCTGGCATTCTCTCTGGCATGTATTCTGGCATTCTATCTGGCATTCTTTCTGGCATTCTATCTGGCATTCTTTCTGGCATGTATTCTGACATTCTTTCTGGCATTCTTTCTGGCATTTTATCTNTCTGGCATTCTATCTGGCATTCTTTCTGGCATTCTATCTGGCATTCTTTCTGGCATGTATTCTGACATTCTTTCTGGCATTCTTTCTGGCATTTTATCTGGCATTCTTTCTGGCATCTAGTCTGGCATTCTATCTGAGATTCTTTCTGACATTCTTTCTGGCATTCTTTCTGGCATTTTATCTGGCATTCTTTCTGGCATCTAGTCTGGCATTCTATCTGAGATTCTTTCTGACATTCTTTCTGGCATTTTATCTGGCATTCTATCTGGCATTGATTCTGACATTCTATCTGACATTCTATCTGGCATTCTTTCTGGCATTTTATCTGGCATTCTATCTGGCATTGATTCTGACATTCTATCTGACATTCTATCTGGCATTCTATCTGGCATTCTTTCTGGCATTCTATCGGGCATTCTCTCTGGCATTCTATCTGGCATTCTATCTGGCATCTAGTCTGGCATTCTATCTGACATTCTTTCTGGCATTCTTTCTGGCATTCCATTCTTTCTGGCATTCTATCTGACATTCTTTCTGGCATTCTTTCTGGCATTCTTTCTGGCATCCTATCTGGCATTCTATCTGGCATTCTATCTGGCATNCCCACTGGGATCTGGAGCTGGCAGATGAAGTCCGGCAGTGCCCACTGGGATCTGGAGCTGGCAGATGAAGTCCGGCAGTGCCCACTGGGATCTGGAGCTCGCGGTTGAAGTCCGGCAGTGCCCACTGGGATCTGGAGCTCGCGGTTGAAGTCCGGCAGTGCCCACTGGGATCTGGAGCTGGCAGATGAAGTCCGGCAGTGCCCACTGGGATCTGGAGCTGGCAGATGAAGTCCGGCAGTGCC
>BGPT01000578.1:64530-77823 GCA_003297045.1 Symbiodinium sp. clade C Y103 | reverse complement strand
GTTGAAGTCCGGCAGTGCCCACTGGGATCTGGAGCTGGCAGATGAAGTCCGGCAGTGCCCACTGGGATCTGGAGCTGGCAGATGAAGTCCGGCAGTGCCAACTGCAATTTGGAACTGGCGAGGAAGAGGCGAAGGAGACAGCAGGAGGCGGCGGGAAGTTGTCCACCCGCCCCCCGCGCAGCTATGTTAAAATCTAGTAACCCTCACCTGGCAGGTGGGGAATAATAGTTAAAACCATTAAAAAATGAGACCCACAACTAGATATGGCCAGCCTTAGACAATACAGTACCCCCTTGATCTACTGATAGAATCAGTTAACTGAGTGTTATGTGACATATTCCTGGGTCAGTCAATGAATTTGCGACCCAGTTTTAATGTGTTGTTTTTTTTGGCTCCAGAAGTTCAAACAGGCTTGTCTGAACATGGGCGATACCGATACCCCCAAAACTGATGAGGAAACCTGTAATTTTGAGGTTTTTTCCCCTGACTCTCTGACTCTCAGATACTATAAAGATTTGATTCCCTAGTTTTGGTAGTTTTAATCTCATCTATTATTGATGGTGAACTTCCAGTTTTTCATGGTTAACTCCTATGAATCTGGATGATATATCATACTTCACCAACCTGAAATGAAGCATAATAAGGCCCTTTGGGGATGATTATCCGTGTATATATATATATATATGTATATATATATATACATATATGTGTATATAATATATATATATATATACCATCATTCCAGTGACGTCGCAGTGAGGTCGTTGGAATTCATCCAGAAAAACATCGTATTAATCAACATGTATGAACCCCATATGTTGGTGGTTTAACCCTAGAATATTGTAAAGATTTGATTTGAATCCCAATTTTTTATGCTTAACTCCCATGAATCATCGGACCAGGGGCAATGAGCATGTCCGCATCCTTCCGTCGCACGGCCTGGCTCGGCCAAAGCATGGGGGGTTCCTTGACATTTCTTGGGATTTCTTAGTGAAACATGGTGAATTTATCCAAAAGATGGGAGTCAACATTTGTCTTCATGGGATTTAGACCATCAAAATACTGGTCCAGGAGTCCAAGAGTTTTTTAATTGGTGGAAATCACAATGATGTATCAACAAACTACTGGAACATCATCAAAGCAATGGTTGGTGTTCATGGGAATTCCCAGTACACGGGTTATGATATTCACCAACAGATCAAGAGCCGTAGGGTAGAACGGTATAACACCAATAATATCATCATCAACTATTTGGCGTGTTTGAACATGCTCGCCTACGAACCATCTGGATAAATCATAATATTCCACTGACCTGAAATAAGGCCACTGATCTTCTCTTTGGCCGGCCCCCTCCCTGCAACCCTTTGGGGGGTCAACAACAAACATAGTCATCTTAGCCTTAAAAAAATCTAGTGAGAGATGGTGGAGCCACTCAAAAACCAAACAAATCTGAGTGGCATCTGGGGAGGTTGAGAGTTTCACTGCACTGGGGGTTCAGCAGCAAAGACTTGGCTTTAAGCAACATAAACCCGGGTACGACGAACAAATAGAACTAAGCACTTAAACTGCACGAATGTGGATTCAAGCAGCCAAAAAACGGGAATAAGTACGAAAACAAAGGATCTATAGACCAAGAAAGATTGGCTACTGGAAGAGGTTACAAACCAAGAGGGGCTAAGAGAATTGGGGTATGTCTGAAAATTTCGGGGAACACCCCCAAATCAAAATGGACAATCATCGCGTTCCCTATTTTTTGATGACCATTTACAGGTATCCGAAGCATTTTCAGACAGCCACCCACTTGTCATGTCCGGAAAAGCCAGGCAAACTGAGCCGTCCTGAGGTCAAACCCCCTTCTGCACTGATAGGTGATGATGTCTTGTCAACCGCGTTTCCATACCTGTGTGGGGTGATTTGCCTCATTCTTGCTGTGACACGTTGTTCAGTTGGGAGTTGGGAGCCATCTTCAAAATGGCCAAACAATCGACCAATTCACGATGCTTCACTCAGTTCAATCCGTTTTTTTCCCAGTTTCAATCACAATGTTTCACCCTTTTGCTCCTTAAATCATCATAAATCCACATGATCTTCCAGGCTGAAACTGCGGTGACCGATGTCTCTCCTTGTCCACTTCTTTGGAGACGGAGTCCATTTTCTCATCACTTGGCCTAAGGCTCGACGTTGTGGTAAACCCAAGCAAACCGCTGGTGAACACCAACATAGCTGGTGGATATGGAGGTTTATTATTGTTTATTCATGTTTATTTAAAGCTTTGATAGTATTGTTATAGGTTATCTAAAACATATTGTACTCTCAACTATGAGCCAATTGTTGTAGTAGAACCAATTACAAATTAATATAAATCATAAACCATGCCCCAACGTGACCAGAAATGGGCTTGCTATGGCTTGCTATTGGGTTTACCACGTTAGACCTGGAAAACTTGACGTCGTCACCATCTTCACCACTTCAGTGACTGATAATAGGAATACAGCACGGTTTCCAAACATTACATTCAGATACATTCAGTTATTTAGGTTGACAGGCTGATGGTTTCGGGCTGCAAGGACAACTTCTGGGGGTATCAAATCACAGCATATGAAATTATATAAACATATACAGTATAAAATGCATATTGACATCAACTGGTTGGTGGTTGAGCCTAGCTCCCAAACAAAAGTAACTCAGGATCTTCCTCCGATTCTCTAGGATCGTAAAATATATGGCAATGGCTCAACAAAACGGGTATGGACCGTTCCGTGGTGATACATAGCTATGGATCGGTCTGGATCACCTGCATTTCGGTATGGATCAGGGGTATGGATCGCGTGTGGGTTTTAACCCTTGATCTGGACCTTATTTTTTGTTTCTTTTTTGATGGTTACATTGATCTTTGTTTTTTTGTTGGATCATGTTGCCATTTATGTAGATTACTTGTCCTTTTTTTGAAACACCTATAAAACATTCGCAAAGGACCTGTAAACTGGTAAGTAAACTGTTTGATCTTGAAAATTATTTTCCACACCCAGCTTTTTTGGGTTCTAGTTTAGCATCCCTAGCAATGATCTTATTACAAATTATTGCAGTACATGGTTCGGGGGATTAGCACATCCGTGTATATAATCATTATATAGATCAGATCCCCCCTTTGATTGCAAATTTAGTTGGTGGTTTCATTTGGCAGCAAAACAAACATGCAGAGATTTCGCCTATACACCATGAGGTCTCTTTGTAGCTTGCGGTACTCAAATTTGGCTAGCTGGAAAAAACCATCAAAAATTGGAGGTTTATAGCTGGGGAAATCATCGAACTAAACAGGGGATGTTCCAGCAAGTCATGTTTGATTCTCGGAGGGTAATAGTGAACAATTATCCATTATATTCATTATTAACTATGTCCGTTAATGGAAACACATACTTCATAATTCAATGATTAAATAAGGTTGACATGGCTTTGTCTGAAAATAGGGTATACCCCCAATGAAATAGCCATTTAATGCCAATTATAGCCATGAATAATGAGGATAATGAGGATGAACCAATGGATTTAGAGGTACACGACATTTTCAGAGAAACCCCATATCCATTTCCAGTCCGAGCTGCAAGGTGGTTCTCAAGATCTCGCGGCTCCGCGGATCTTGGGCGAAGGTCACCAGGGACATCAACGAATCCGACACGAAGCCTCGTCAAATGACGTTTTTTGGGTCGAGATCCATGGGTCCTCCCCTGTGGTTCACATCAGAATTGCTGGGATTTGTGGATGTTCATCTCCAAGAAACCTGGTATAATATCCCCCTTGATTGAGGGGTAGTGACATTTTCACCACCATTCCATAAAAATATGGTTTATAAAATGGTATATACCCATAATAATAGGCTTTGACCCACCACCTTCATAATCCAATGTCAAGAAAATCGCTCAAAGATCCTCTCCCTCATCAGAGTTGAACCCAAGAAAGGAGAATGAGTTCAAAGTAGATTCATTTTTTTTCCTGACAACAACTCACACCAACTCTTTAGCATTTCCACTTTACTGGCTCCCTATCAATTGTTTGAGGGGGAAGGGCTCCCCAATACTAATCAGTGTCCAACATTAATGGTTACTACTTAAATTTTTGGATCCTCATATGCAATGTTGAAATCCAAAACAACAAACGAGCATGCACTAAATCCCGATGTTTGGTGGCCAAAACACATTTTGAACCATGATCATCTACAATGTGGGGCCCCCAGTCGATCGCTAAGTTGGTGAACATCACTACAATTTCACTAGGGGTTTATGCTAGTTATAACATGTTATAACGAACTAGTTAGATGGGGTTATGTTCACCAACTTACAACGTTTGGGGAACCCACATCGTATGATAATCATATATGTTTCTTGATGATTCCAACCCAACGTTTCACCATGTTTAAATTCCTCAGTTTTTCCCAGGAATTCCCGTTACAATCATGACGAAACCGCCACTCATCCCGAGAAAACCCAGTAAAACACATGAAACTCAATAAGACCCATGAATTCATAATCAATTCAAATTCCCCATGAAATCCCCATGGGGGTAAAACAATAATAAACCACCCATTTGGGAATGGTTTATATACCGCCTTTCTATGGTGAATTTTGGGATGATTTATTATTGTTTTACCAACATTTACCCTCTTGTTATTTAACATAGCCATGGAAAATGGCTAATTTTGGATGATTTTCCCATAAAAAACCTCCATTTACAGGGGATTTCCCATGGCTATGTTAAATAACCAGAGGCTATAATTCCCTATGAAGTCCTCATCCTTCCGCTCCCCTGCGCCAGGATGCATCGATAAACGCGCGCGGAGGCTTGCGACTCGATGGTGCCCTGCATTTCGCAGGTGCCTGAAGTTTTCGCAGCGCTTTGCTAGTGAATCTGATGGTGATTGAATGGTGATTTGATGGTGATTTAGCCATGAAGGATAAGGCTTTTAACCATCAAACATATGGAGATAGTATAGTTGATAAATCATGGTTTATAAGGGGTTATTGACCTACCTGATTGGTGGTTGAGCCATACCACTGACAAATGTGCGAAAATCGATGGGAATCATCATTGCTAGCATTGAACATTAAACAAATGGGTGAAACACCAACCAGAAACGATAGCATGGGGGAACCACAACAAAATGGGATTCAATAAATATGATTCTAATATGATCTAACCATCAAAGATGGCGGAACACAAATGGATTTCTCCATCCAAAAGGGGGACTTCATCATAACCACCCTTCTTGCACCATGAATTTCTCCAGAAAAAATCACATGGTTCACCATCCATAGGGGTCCTTACGAGGTGGTGCCCCATGCCGCAGGTTTCTTGTGCGACCACCCTCTGCACACTGAACTTAGCATATTCTCATATATCTCTCACAAAAACCAACGAAAATGGTTGTCTTTGATCCCCAAACCAGTAGTTCAGGAGCATGGAGCGATGTGGTGGGAAACCCAATCAGAGTCCGAATTGTTGAAAATCCGAGGGTTATTTCCTCAATCATCCAAGAGCGGAGTAAAACCAATAATAAACCACCAATTGGGAATGGTTTATTATTGGGTTTACCCATTCCATGGTTCCGTCCTTTCTCATAGTTCACTCCCCATGTTCCATGCTTAAACCCATATTAACCATAATGTGCATGGAGTCTCCGTCATCTCCTTCATCACTTTCAATAGTACTCATCACATCAAGATGGGTCCGACTATAGTTGATTATAGTGATCAATAGAATTCAATAGATATCAATAGCAAATTGTTGCAATACTTTGGAATACCCTCTTGTAAACTGTTACATAACTATGGAAAATCACCATGTTTAATGGAAAAACCAACTATACTGTAAATGGCCATTTTGAATAGCAAACCGTTAGTTTACCAGAGGCTAATTCACCAGCATTCACCATCCTATTGCTCCATTCATCATCACTCTTCACCGCGAACAGCCGAGCAACCGATCAACAAGAAACGACCATCGCGCAGTAGAAGAATCGCCTGCAACCTGGGCGGTCGTCCACACCGTCCCACCACCATCCTTAAAACAGGAGCAAAATCCACAGGTGACATGGTCAAATTATGTGGGAGTTATTTAAGGATTAGTGTCATCCCCAATAGTAATTTTCGGAGGGAATTCGATCATCATGGGCTTTTGCAGGAAAACAACACCATGTGTTGACCCCCATATGGTGGTTTCCTAAAATAGGGGTACCCCCAAATCATCCATTTTAGATTGGGATTTTCCATTATAAACCATCCATTTTTGGGTACCCCCATTTCAGGAAATCCCCACCATTCATTGGATTGGTTAATGGGAAAATTTACAGGAAACCATGGATTTTCCCATCAAATATAGAGGTTTCCTGCAAATTTTCCCATTAACCAATCCAGTGAACCATGTGTTGACCCCCCTATTGAGTTTTCGGGCACGAAACTCATCAGTACGCCGAGCTGGGTCGAGTCGTGCTTGTGTCCCACTAGCACTGGCGTCAGAAATCTACAACTCGGCCAATGGACAACGCTGGCCACCTTTGAAGAAATCAGTGCTTCAACTCCAATAAAGGTCATGGAATTGATTGTTGAATTCATTTTTTTCAACATCTTTAGTTAACACTAAATCCCATTTCAAACTGTAGCCACAGGGTGATAGTTCAATCCCAACATATCCCAACTATATAGATGTATAATTTCCAGGTTCCCAATATCTTTATCTCGAAGTTGTTGCTCATTTTTCCACCTAGCAGCTGGCGTGTCCAGAAGCTGTAATCGAACCAGGCAGCGTTCAGGGACAACACCTGGGTGAAGACATGTGAAGACTGGGGTCGCTGCCAGAATCCACGGAGTAGTCCAACACACTGGGGATTTAACCCATCGAAATGGGGGTACAATCATGTAGAATGGGGATATAGCTATGCTAGATGGGGATTGAACTTGCTTCATTGTGGATTTAGGAATGGTGGATTCCACAATGGTTTAGGAATGGTGGATTCCACAATGGTTCAACCATCAAAAAATATTCATGGTTTACCCATCAACAACAGTGAAAACACTGCTACACAGAGAAACACATAGATTTCATCATTAACCATGGTGATTTAACATGATTTAACATTTGTATTTGTTGAAAATCAATGGATATCGACGGGTGTAAATGTGATATTTCCTATGATTTAAGCGTGGAAAATGAAGAACAAAATGGGATGTCACCATCCAACACAGAGAGGTAATGGATAATGGAAAATAGCAAGTCTTTATTGGGATATCATGTGGATATTCTACGCGATATGCAATGGGAATGTAACTAACAATCAACGGAATGGTTGAAGCGAGACCTGCAATTGCCAATTTCTGTTCAGCCAATTCTGAGATAGATGGTCACCGCGTATTATGGGTATTTGAAAGCACTGGTCAGGGGCAAAGATTTGTTTCTTCCATAGCATTTGTTGTTCTGAAACTCGCTTCACAATAGAGATACCATTTCCAGCAGAAGTAAGAACAACTGATAATAACTAACGGCAATCCCTTTCGATTGACACCATCCAAAAAAAAACGTTACATTTATTGTTCCTGGAGGTTTTATTCATTGATGATGATGGGATCATTACGCAAAAGCTGACCAACCTCAGTAGTTGTTCTTTCGAAAACGGATTCAAACCCAGATAAATCGTTAGCCAAACGGAATCGTTGTCTTCGATAGCTACAAACGAACCTGAAAATCCTGGGAATGGTTTCAAGATGTTTCAAGAAATTCTACACTGTAAGAGCATCCTAAATCAGCAAGAAGAAATACTCAGCCTAAAGGCCTCCGTGCGGACTGCTTTCCTGCATCGAACAATGGTGAACCCTCGTATATTGCATAGGTAGAGTAAGTCAACCTAGCCGAAAATAAAACTCCACTTGTGGTTTTGAATCCTATTTTGGAAAATTCACCCCCAGAACACTCCAAATCCAACCCCCCATGGAGATGTCCACAGGATCCCCATCCCAATCATCCCTATCATCCCGCCCAGAAACTGCTAAGACATCCTGGCACAAGTCGGGCAAGGAGAGGTCTCCACCTGCGCGGTGATAGCAACATGCCTTGAACAAGCGCCTGGGAATTCAATCTTCAAACATGAAGAATTGAAGCATGGGAACATCACCATTTAGGCACTTTGGATTGAACCAACACATGCTGGCATTTTGTAGTCATGGATAGTCATGGTCAATATTTGATACCATGGTGCCATATTCAAATCAAGGATTTTCTCAAACTGCTTTGGCGAATGTATCCGCATTTATAGCACAATACAAGACAGTTCTAAACTACTTGGATGTGCATCCGTGGTTGACAATCTATACAGAACCCATATTCATATACATGCAATATAACGTACAGTATATATATATACACATACAAATACCTCATATAAATATATGTATAAGAGGAGTACTTCATATGGGGATTTCTTTCAAAAGGGGGATCCCCAAGTCACCATGGTTGTTTCAATACTAAGTCATGGTCATCCATGACTTGGATGATTAGGGGTACCCGCTACGACTTAGGAACCCCCCATACTATTCCCATGACTTGGGAAACCTCTAGTTCTAAGTGGTTTAACCCTACTAATCCCAATTGTCAATTGATTGGTTGAAGGGAAAATCTGCAGGATAGACCTACATTTTGGGGTAAAAACCATGGTTTCCTGTAAAATTTCCCTTTAACCATTCCAATGCAATTTATCCAAATAGAAAATCCTTATGAGTCCCCAGATTGTTAGAACCCCCCTTGCAGAACCGATGCCAAGCGTCGATATCCCGGCACAGCTTCCAGTTCATGCGGCACCGTCTTGGTCGCGGGGACGAAGAATTGCGGTTCACCCAGCACTGCCTGAGGTGCTGGGAGTTGAGTGGAGGCTGGATGTCAAAGACTGGCAGATTGAATGGGATTTCATGGCATTTTCATGGCATTTTTCGTGAGATTCAATGGGAGTTAATATGATTTCATGTGGATTAATTGGGATATCAATGCATACCAATATATATATATATATATATATCAATTTTACCATTCCCTAACCAACAGTTTGACCCTGAGAATCACGACTTAAGGTAGAGGAATGTAGTCTTCCAACCCCCAACTCAGGACAGGGGTCGAGCTGGTTATTTTAGCGGATGGTATGATGGGATGGTTTCCTGTGGTGAGGCTGCGCCATGGTGTTTCTTCATGGTCCCTCTCTTGTTTCGGTGCTGATACTTTTTGGGGCTGGTCATGGCTAGCCCCAATATCAATAGAATTGTTACATGGTTTCAAGAATTTCCCCCCAAAACAAAGCTACAATACAAAGCCAACTATTCTATGAGTGGAATTTACAGGGACAAAACATGATTGGACCACCATTCCGACATCCATACTACTCGCGGAAACTTCTGGGGAGGTCCTGTGATCTTGGATTTGCTTAAGGAACCCCCCAAAAGGTCAAACCATTTCCCTATAGATCCCCAAAGTAGTGGATTTACCATTGGGAAAATAACAAATCACCTTAATAACAGAAACGAATGATGGGGGTAGTGGATTATCAAGCAATATATAAACATATAAACCATCATATATACATTATATTATATTACATTCAAATTCAAATTCATATAACTTCCATGAACTTTATAGTAGTTACATGAACCAAATCCTGGTGACCTCTTAGCTCCTCGATCGGACTGCCACAATAGCCAGCATTTATCAAAACGACGGGAGGTGTGGCCGGATCCCCTGTCAAACCACATTTAACTGTTAATGAATATAAGACTAACAAAACACAATACGACCATGAGGTTCAAGACTCCACACAAATCCAAGTGTATGGCGACCCAATCCATCCAGTTTCTATAACCAGCATTGAGAGAGAGATAGATAGATAGATAGATAGACAGACAGACAGACAGACAGATAGATAGATAGACAGACAGACAGATAGATAGATAGACAGACAGACAGACAGACAGATAGATAGATAGATAGACAGACAGACAGATAGATAGACAGACAGACAGACAGATAGATAGACAGACAGACAGACAGATAGATAGATAGACAGCATCCTCCAGCCCTCCAGCCATCCACAGATCAGATACCCCGGGTGGCACATCCTCTGGGTTCAGCAGTGGCACCCTTTCCTGGCCGAGGTATGCCGAGGTTACAGCGTGTGAAGTACCTGTAGGTGGCTTCAAAGGGGCCATAAAACAAAGCCACAAATTATGTGTAAATATATATATATACACATAAATATATATTGTTGGTGTATATCATATCTATACATGTGTGCATATAAAAGTATTTATATTTATAATGTACATATGATATATGGATAAAATTTAGTGATTCACCAACCATCAATCAGGTGATTTTAGGAAGTCTGATTATAGTATATTATAATCCGGGTCGACGGGGCTGAGCATTTGATCCAACAATAGGAGGTGTGCCATTTAATTCATTTAATAATTCAAACAGACAGAGATCAAAATATGTTTGTCATTTGTTTCAAGGTCTTTCACCATTTTACCCTCAAAGTTTAGAGCCTCAACACCCCAAACCCCAGACCCCAGCCAAACCTCAACTTCGGCTCCACGCCGACGGTCATCCTGAAGGCAAAATCTGAGAACTTGTTGGAACATGATCTCTGAACTAAAATCTAAAAAGTGAGTTTGGATAATCCTGCAGAAATACATAATGAACCATAGTGATTCTATGAACATCATTTCAGGTTTTAAAGCAGCGAATATGAAGATGTAACCAACAAGACACAAACGTTCACCCTCCCGAAAACATGACAATGGAATGTACCAGATTGTGGATTAATTTTGCAGCAATTTGGGATGGCATCCCGAAAGACCCCCACCCAACCCAAAGATTCCCGCCATGGCATGCATGGCCAAGATACAGTGACCACCCAATTTGTTTGATGAACCCAGATAACACCAGTCCTTGAATTTACTGAGAATTTTTGTCGGTGTCAGAAATGGAATCTGTAAAGGAGCAGTGGACCGCAAACACAAATTCTCCATGCGGTTTGAGGGGAAACTTGGCAGGAAAGACCCACAGTCAGCTGGTGAAGTCATGTAGAGTCATGTAGAGTTTATTTCAAAACTTAGCCTCTTAACCTGTGGGCCTTACGGACCATGGAGGGAACTATGGAAAGAACTATGGAGGAGACAAAGGAAATATGGATATTTTAAAGGAAGTGANGGCCTTACGGACCATGGAGGGAACTATGGAAAGAACTATGGAGGAGACAAAGGAAATATGGATATTTTAAAGGAAGTGATGTTAGAAACCATATATATACAGGAAAATTAACCAGCTTCTGAAGAAGTAAAGAAGTAAGGCAATGCACAGAGAGAGGACACATCCAGACTTATCAATCTGGGTCTGCAAGCAAAGGNTCTGAAGAAGTAAAGAAGTAAGGCAATGCACAGAGAGAGGACACATCCAGACTTATCAATCTGGGTCTGCAAGCAAAGGTGTGAAGCAATTAACCTATACATGGAATATGTTTTGCGGGGCTGGGCTGAATTCAGTTTTCTCAATATGATCACCTTGTTTTGGATACTTTATAGTTACATTATCCACAACCCATACATATAAAATTCCGAGTCTGAGGTAGAGGTGAATTTATGTTTTGCTCTCTTTCACGAAGATTCAGGCCATTCAGGCGCTGTGAGAGAATTTCTTAGGCGAAAGAAACGGATGCTGAAGTGGAATTCTATTTGCATCTAAGTTCATCTAAGTCATTTTCTAGTCTGGGACTGGGCACTTAATTCAAGAATAATAAACTTTTGGACCGGAGTCTATGGAATGCAACCCACATAAGTTCAATCTTGTGAAATTGGAATGAATTTCATTCTAGCCACTCAGGCGCAATTCAAGACATACTAGGCCATAGAAACCCGAACTGAACTGGAATTATATTTGCACCGAAGTAATTTTCAATTCCAGGGCTGGCGTTTTTTTTTTTGGGGGGGGAAGATGTAG
This sequence comes from Symbiodinium sp. clade C Y103, assembly GCA_003297045.1. NCBI lineage: Eukaryota > Dinophyceae > Suessiales > Symbiodiniaceae > Cladocopium > Cladocopium sp. clade C. Next base: position 65,799 of record BGPT01000578.1, on the reverse strand, counting down.
GCTACTTCGGTGCACTTGGGAACATACTTCGGTGCAGAAAACTGCACCGAAGTAGAATTGTATTTGCACCGAAGTAATTTTCAATTCTGGGGCTGGCACTTTTTTTTGGGGGGGAAAATGTAGGCTACTTCGGTGCAATTGGGGACATACTTCGGTGCAGAAAACTGCACCGAAGTAGAATTATATTTGCACCGAAGTAATTTTCAATTCCNNNAGAATTATATTTGCACCGAAGTAATTTTCAATTCCAGGGCTGGCAATTTTTTTGGGGGGGAAGATGTAGGCTACTTCGGTGCAATTGGGGACATACTTCGGTGCAGAAAACTGCACCGAAGTAGAATTATATTTGCACCGAAGTAATTTTCAATTCCAGGGCTGGCAATTTTTTTGGGGGGGAAGATGTAGGCTACTTCGGTGCAATTGGGGACATACTTCNTTTTTTTTTTTGGGGGGGGGGAAGATGTAGGCTACTTCGGTGCAATTGGGGACATACTTCGGTGCAAAAAACTGCACCGAAGTAGAATTATATTTGCACCGAAGTAATTTTCAATTCCAGGGCTGGCAGCTAATAGATTTATATTTCGCTGTTATTTCGCTCTTTTTTTCAAGATTCAGGCTACTAAGGTGCAATTGGAGACACACTTTGGCGACAGATACCGACACTGAAGTAGAATTCTATTTGCACAATGCATGCAGAAGAACATCATGCGGTGGCAAACAAAGGTAACATATAACATATATATATATATAAACACCCTAACATCCACAATGCGCCTGAAATAAGTTTGAAAAATCGAATTACAATATGCAGTTTCAGTACGGTAAGGCACATACAGCGTGGAATGCCAATCTTACACAGAGGACTCAGATGCAACAAAAGACGCAGGTTTTTCGTTAGGGCTTTGTGAGGATGGTAAGATTAGGCGGCAGTTCATGTTTGTTTGAGCACACACAGCTGGTTTCTGCACTGGGTTCAGGCTGTTGGGATTATCTGACTTCCTTCTCAAAAATTTCAGGAGCAATTTTGATTGCTGGCTGCATTCCCATTGCTGTGTTTTTCCCGAAAAGTTCTGGGCTGGATCACATATGTGCAGTAGTAGTAGAAGTGCTACATCCATGCTATACTGTTGGTATTTTGTCACTCTGGCAAGATTGTTAAAAGGGGAAAAACTGCCTACAATTTGTTAGACCATGATTTGGTATTTTTTAGAATCTATGTATCGAATAGCTTGCAGTGGGGTCCTTGAGGGTGGTGATGGGTTACTTTCA
>BGPT01000578.1:15608-64497 GCA_003297045.1 Symbiodinium sp. clade C Y103 | reverse complement strand
TGGCTCCAGGCTACAAGAGCAGAGAAACGACAGAGGGGACTTCTCAGCCCATATTGTAAGTCTTTAAACAGGCATTGAAAAGGCATGCTGAACACCAGGAGGTGAAACTGGATCTAGAATACAAAGGCTGGAAAATTCTTAGCTGTTTGTTGATGGAAGGCTTGGCCCTTTTCTATCAGGCCTAAAAAGAAAATCTTTCCAGGCTTGAAACCTATTCTGTTCAAGCTTGCTTGATTCAATTGTGAAGCTCGTGCATTCCATTTATGGCTGTTTCACTCCTCCAATGAATCCAATCTAGCTAAGATCATACAACAGTGTATTATGTATGCGTTTGAAAGTATCGCTTGTGTCGAGTCATCATTGATTCATTGCTGATTATCTTGTGTTTCTTTTTTCTTCCTATGAAGATTTCCTTGTGCTATCAATCAAGTAATATTTGTATATAACAGTTGTTTTATCGAATTACTTACTGCTATTGTTATACTATTATATATATAGTGTATGATTATAGGGAGGTCTTAAGAACCGTTCTGAACCGTTCTGGGATCTATAGGCTTCGAATCCAGAACCGTTCCAGAACCGTTCTAAATAGTTCTGAATAGTTCTGGGATTTGGAAGGCTGGCAGAACCGTTCTGAACCGTTCTGGGGAAATCTCCGGAACCGTTAAGAACCGTTCTGCAAACCCAAAAAAAGCTTTATATGTCAACTGATTTGTATCATTACATATAACTTAAGATAGCCTAATATACACAATCAAAACTCATAACGACTTGATGATTCTGAACTTTTTGCCAAAAAGAACTGACTTTATAACGTCGTTTAACTACTTGACGTCAATGAATCAACCTGTAACTTTGATTTTTGTCTAACTCTAAACAACTTATTCTAACTGTTTAACTTACAACTNGACGTCAATGAATCAACCTGTAACTTTGATTTTTGTCTAACTCTAAACAACTTATTCTAACTGTTTAACTTACAACTTAGGACTTTCAACTTAATGCTTGTAAGTTAACAACTTAATACTGTGTAACATTAATTATATAATTTTGTAGTTGCATTTCTTAGCTAAAACTCACAACTTATTCACTGATACGTATAACTTTACTTTATAATCTGGAACTTGTAAAATAACTTTTGCTTTACTTATATCGGTTTGAGTTCAACTGTTTAACTTTATAAATATATGTTTGGTTTTTGCTTTACTTTACTTGCTAACATTGCTATGTATTTACAATTTATACAAATATGTTTGAGTTTTTAAATAGGCTATATGTTCTTGCTTGTTCATGAATTTTTGAAAGTTTGAAGCTATATTATATATATACACTACACTGGTTGACAGCGATGCTTTGCTTGTATCAAACAGGTAAAATCACGCAATGTGCTTCATTGGGATCAAAAGATATATATTGATTGAAATCTACTGCTGCAACACTGCTACCGACCAATGACCCACAATGTATTGACAGAAATACGGGAATACATTATTCATCTTCTACAAATACGCAAGCAAACACAAGCCAAATTCATTGACATTCCGTGTTCAATTTTAAAAAAAATGTTTCACCTGACCTTTACCGTGGTCTTCGCAGCATCCAAACTATGCTTGAAAACTGTGGATCTCCATTAGCAGTTCATCCACAAACATGAGCAAACAGGAATACATACATTCATAAATGCACAAACCAATTTTACAGTATACAGGGTTACACTGTAATATTGTTTTCATGTGTTCTATTTTACTAGTTGGAGCTTGCGCAAGTGTATTTTTTGGTATCCCTCTTTTGGATAAAATGAGGGGCCCCGAAATCCATAGATGCTGTATACTGGTTTCCTCTTTAACTTACAGACCAATATGTTCAAATTTGAAGTTTGTATGTAACATCTAANAAAATGAGGGGCCCCGAAATCCATAGATGCTGTATACTGGTTTCCTCTTTAACTTACAGACCAATATGTTCAAATTTGAAGTTTGTATGTAACATCTAATTTGACGTTGAAAGGCTTTTTGTCCAAGAACGTGAACAATGTGCTCGTCTTTCACAGTGGTGGGGTTCTTTATTGGGTGAAAGTTTTATTGAAAAACACCCCGTATTTCCATGGGTTGCTACATAGTTCTTTCCATAGTTCTTTCCCTGGACGTATGAAATCAACAAGAATCCAAATTTAAGAGACTAAGTTTTGAATTAATGTAGAGTCATGTAAATGCCAACAGTTCTGCTCCATCTTTCACTGAAACCAACCCAGTGACTCAACACGACTCCACCCCAAGAACCTCATCGTCGTCACCACGCCGGCGGTCATCCTGAAACCAAAATCTGGGAACGCCTTCGGAAATGATTTATGAATTTAAATAGTAGATTTGCATAACGCACTGGTTCACAAAAATAAGCAAAAATAAGCAGAAAATATGAAATGCGAGATTGTAGCAGCAGACTTTAAGATTTGGACACGTGGGTACTTGTATTGTTCAAAATGGTGACTTTCCAACGCCACGTTTCCTGAACCCGGATTTCGAGCTATTTTTGATGGCACCCCTAAAGCTGACCATCACTTGTGGTGAGGTGGTTGCATGGGGATGAACAAATCCTCAGACTCGATGCTTTGCAAATTTGTACAACTGTAGATTCCATTCGTAAAACCCAAATGTACGACCGCCACCCAACCTGTTGATTCTGGCCATGGGCAGCTACGGTAAGTTTCTCTACAGTATTGACCCCCCAATTTGCTTAAGGAACCCAAGCGAGATCATTCCTCCTCGTACTTTCTTGAGACCTTTGCAAAAAACAGCGAAAGGAAACAGTGGACCTCAAGCACAAAGTCTCCAGCCGGTTTGATGGGAAACTTGAAAAAAGACGGACAATCAGTTTGTAAAGTCATGTAAAGTTATGCAAAAAACAAAGCTCTTCACCGATTTTCACCGAAACTAGCCCAGTGACTCAACAGGACCCCATCCCAAGAACCTCATCGTTGTCTCCACGCCGGCGGTCATCCTGAAGCAAGAATCTGAGAACTCGTTGGGAAATCATCTCTGAACTTTCGAACCGCATCTGGAGAATCCTGAAAAACAATGAAATACTGTATATGTCAACCAACAATACTTTTCAGTTTCTTGCAAGCAAGCATGAGGATGCAGCCACCAAAACACAAACGTTCACCCACCAGAAAACAAACACAACAATGGAACACTCCAAATGTGTGAATGATTTTCTTGCTCAAAAATATGATTTATCATTGCCATATGTCACTTCATGCGGTAATCATAGGTAGGAAATCCATGGAAATCCCACAATATTGACCCCGGAATTTGTTTTAAGGAACCCAAATGAGACCATACCCCTACGTTCTTGAACATTTTTCTGTCAGGAGCGGCATCGTCTCAGGAGAGGCATCTGAAACAAAAAGCGACCGCAACCCCAGATTGTCCAGGTGCTTTGAACGGAAACTTTGCAGGAACGACCCACACTCAGCTGGTAAAAACATAAAACAACCATTGAAAACCAACAGTTCTGCAGCAAGTTTCACTGAAACCACCCCAGTGACTCAACACGACTCCACCCCAAGAACCTCATCGTCGTCTCCACGCCGGCGGTCATCCTGAAGCAAAACTCTGAGAACTCGTTGGAAATGATCTCTGGAATTAAGAATTGGATGCGGATAGTCGGATAGTCCTGAATAAACAGAAAAAAAGTCATTTTCCAAAGTTTTAGATCTTTTTTTAACGGCAAAAATGAAAATGTAAGCACCACATGAACGGTCACCCTGCAGAAATTGTTTCAAACATGATAGTGGAACATACGACATTTCCGGATTATTGTCTTCCTACGCATAATGATTTTCTCCTTGCCATGTGTCACTTCCACAGGCTAATCATCGGATATAAATCCCGCACTATTGACCCCCCCAAGTTGTGTCAGGAACCTCTCGAAGATCATTACTCTACTTTCTTGAAGACTTTGATCTCAGAATTGGTATTCGAAAGGAAGCAAATGAAGCAGTGGACCGCCCACACAGACAAATTCTCCATGCGGTCGAACTTGACAGTAAAGACCCACACTCAGATTGAAAAGTCACTGTATAGTCATGTGAATGCCAACAGTTTTCCACCATTTTTTTCACTGAAACTAACCCAGTGGCTCAACAGGACCCCATCCCAAGAACCTCATCGTCGTCTCCACGCCGGCGGTCATCCTGAAACAAAAATCTGAGAACTCGTTGGAAATCATCTCTGAACTTTCGAACTGCATCTGGAGAATCCAATATATAGATACACACATACACAAATGTTATATCTTGATATATACATACATATAATAAAGAAATGTGATCAGATTGTACCAACATAATTTTTGTATTTGTCCGAAAATGAGGATGCAAACAGCAAAAGATGGGAAGGTACTCAACTCCAACCCCGAACGTCGTGGTTGATACGGCTAGCTATGACAGATCCAATGGAGTCGAGCGCCAGTCAGAGTCGTCATCAAATTCGATGACATACTGTAGTTGCTTTCTGTGGACACAGTCACCAGTCTCCAAAATCAGTCACAAGGTCAGCGTCAGCAGCCACTAAGAGTTTTCAGTCTGAAGGCCATCATGGGCACCTCCAAGGCCTCCATGTTTCAAAGTTACGAAACATCGCGGAGTTCGCGTCACTTTCATAATGTGCTAAAGCATCGCGGAGAGCCACTATGACTATGACATACTGATGGCTTCTGCGGACATTGTTTGGAAATCATATTATCATATCATCCCATTAGAGTCCCAATTTTTAATTGTACGATCTCACTTATTTCCCACTTGAGATCACTTGAGTGATTATATACTTTATCCCTAATTTCTAGTGAATTATATCATCTTCCAAACTGGTTTGGCTATATTTCAGCCAGTTCGTTGGTGTACCCTGAGGGAATCAACCATGGTTTACTGGAAGATTGTCCATTTAGTTTGAACGTTTTTCTCATTTGAATGCCTGACACTGTTTAGTTGAAGGATTTTCTAGGGAGCCATGTTTGATGACACTGAATGGTATCAGAAAAGGTGAAATATTTTTCAGGTGAATGATCATAATCTTCCCTATTAAAACCCACTTGTACTGCCATTATACATATGTGTATATATATATATATCATATATATCTTTTCAAAATAGATAATTACTAATGTAATATCGTGTGCTTATATAATTATCATGAATTCAATAATGCATATAATATAATAAAAAACATGTATACACATAGTTAAAACATATCTCACCCCGTTTATGGCTAGCCACCAGATCCTGATGCTTACTGAGCACTGTCAATTGACCACACCGGTTCCACTGTCCTCGTCGCTTCGACGCACAATCACCTGGCGCTTCGGGTCATGGTGGAGTCAGAGTGGGAAGATAGGAATTCACTGTATATCATATCTTTATAAACTACCCTGATTATATATGGTGCATCAACTAGATGCATCATACATAGTTGATAAAATCTGATTGATATCAGATACATCATCATAACCATATCAGCCATTGGCTTTAAATATCCACATTACAGGATGGTCAAACCACCGTTGACACCGCCGCATTCTTGATGACCAAATGAACCCTTCAAAATCCCCCGTGTTCCCATGTCATTATACTTGACGGTTCATTCCCAAGAACCGGGGTAGTGCAACTCCCTGCAAAAAACCAATCGTATATTTGATAGTTAATGTTCAATAGATTGGTTCATGGGAAAATTTACAGGAAACCATGGATTTTCCCATGAAATATAGGGGTTTCCTGTAAATTTTCCCATGAACCAATCCAGTGAAATGTGGGATTCATATGGCATTCATATGACATTCTCGTGGGGTCAAATGGGAACAATAGGGAAAAACACCATTAACAACGGTTCATATGGGAATGATAGGAGGATATCCATTGAAATATATATATATATGTATATAATTATTATATATATATATAATATATAGATATATTATCCATTTGAGTTAACAAAGGGGAGTGCATGGGAATATAATAGGAGTTAAACCCAAGGGTTTTGGATCTGCTCGGAGAACCTTTCCGGTGGGATGAAGCGTGTCCAGTGTAGACGTTGCAAGAAACAGGGCGGGACAAATGCGGTTCTCAGCAAAGGATGTTGGAGATTGACTTGTACAGGCTAGCGTTCTCTTGGCTTTATGTGAGCTGTTTCCCAGATTAATAGAAGGATTGACCACCCATTTCATGATGGTTCAAGGGGAAAACCCAATTGGGATTTTATGGAATATATGGATGAATATGGGATACAACTTACCCACACTCTTGTTTTGATTTGTCAGAACATGATTGAACATGGATGAAAACGGGATGATTCACACACACACACACTTATGGTAATTTGAATAGGGAACATGATGATTCACCAATGGATTGAGGGGTCCATCTTCTCAAACAAACCCACTTGAAATGATCACAACGATGATAGAATAACCGCACAAAAAAACAACAACATCAAACACCAAACACACATATACATACATATAAACATGAATCAGTTCATGAAGGAAACTACACATGATGGTTTATATCTGTGGGATATAGTGGGATATAACTTATCTAGGTTCGGGAGACATCTGTTGCCCAGCAGGTGACGGGTGTGACGGAGAGGGTGACGACAAGAAAGACCACGACGACGACAACGACGACGACCACGGCGACGACGACGACGACCTCGACGACGACGACGACCACGACGACGACGACGACCACGACGACGACGACGACGACGACGGCGGCGGCGGCGACGACGACGACGACGACGACGGACGAGGACATTAAGGAGGAGGAGGAGGACGAGGTCCACATCGACGATTATGCCGCCTAAAGTTGTCACACGCAGATGGATATATGAAGGCCACCAGCACTGCGCTGCCAGGGCAATCTTTTTCTAGGCGCCAATCTCCACATCGTGTCAGAATCTTTCCCATTCCTGGTCCCAACACCCGAAGAGAACCCATCTTTGAAGGTTGCACTGGTCCCAACACTCGAAGCGAACAACTCTGTGAAAGTTGCACTGGTCCCAACCCTCGAAGCGAACCCATGCGTCACTTTGTGGCTGCCACGGTGTCACCATCGGCAATCTGACCGAGCCGTGACAAAAGGTCTCCAATCCCCTTTGTCTCTTCCTCTTCGGAATCTGTGCTCAAAGCTAAAGCTGCGAGCATCGCCATCAAAATTGAGCCTTGCACGGTGCTGGAGCACCTGGGAAGAGCGTCAGAAGTGGTGCGCTGGCTGGGTTAACTTATTACAGATAGTTACAGGAGATATGGCATGGCATGATTGAAAGATGCCAAACTTGATGCTGCAATTTGATTTTTGGCTATTTTGGCTGTGGCATTTTGGGAAGGTGATATATTGTTATAAAAACATGTTTGTATACATATGTAGACAGCACACTTATATAATCTAAATCTATAATAATAGACTATCTTGTTAACATGATGTTGTTTACGAAATTGAATTCATATCATACCGGATTGAATGGTGAACAAATCCAAAGTAGGCTTGAGTGTCCAAGGCACGCATTGCCAGCCAAGTTGCCCAATTGGGCCTCTGAAAACTTGCTCAGCATTGACCTGGGATAAAACAATCCTTGGTAACGCAACATCTCTCGTCCTGCCAGGGAGAGGCAGGTGAGGTCACTGCAGCTTGCATGATAGCAGGGGGAACTAGACCATGCATGGAACCATTCAAAATTACAACATATGTTTGTCAAAACACGGCTCCTAAAACGAGCCGGTTTCTTTCGAAAGAGAAAAGCACCGAGGAGGGCAGCACTATCGGGATATGTTGCTTGCCCCCGGTATTGTAGCGCGTCGCGGAATGATATATGTCTGCGAAAGATATATCCTTCTTCGCCCGCTCGTGGTCGGCGAGTGCCAGAACCTGTTGAAATTGAAATGCCGCATGATCACATGACGCAGGTTTAAAACATACTACAGAGTTCTAAAGGATTAGATAACCAGGGGCAACCGCAAGTGCTCTGGATCCTTGCGCAGCCACAAAGGTTCTGACCATTCAAACAAAAATGTGGGCCTGCCTCACGCATCCTGGCTGGAAGCGTTTCATACCATCGAGACTGGGAGACTTCTGGGTGCAGCGGGGCAATCGGCCACGAAATTCCTCCTGAGTGTTGACGCGCGTTTGCCACGGATAGGCCATCAGATACCGGATCTAGACGAAAAACACGAGAAATTGGCTGCGACAATAGCCAAGAGTGAAGAGAACACAGGCATGACCGACATGAACATGATACATGACAGACATGAAATGAGGAATGCTTTCGTCGAGGAATCCCCACAAACAGAATATCTTAAATATATTTCCAAATCTTAAATTTATTCAATTTATTCTATCAGATTCCCTTGCAATCTGTCTAGTGTTTTATTTCACATGCATTCTGAGATGCTACCTGGCGTTTTATCTGGGCACTGTTTAATTTACTTGGCAATAGTCTGACATTTTATCACCTACCAGCATTTTGAGCATGCATGCTGACATTTTATCTGGCATATGTTCTGACCATATCAATATTCGTCAATCCTGATCTGACATCTTCTCTGGCATTTTATCTCTAAAAACTGTTGCCTCTAAGATGCATTCTTACATTTCAATGTGGGGATATTCTGGGAGTCTGTCTGACATGGATCATGAATCATGACCTTTTTTTGGGCATCTTTTCTATCATTCTATCTGGCATATATTCTGACGTTTTTTCTGGCATATTTGCTGATATGCTGACATTCAGTTTGGATTCAATGTAACATGTTGATTGATGTTTTGTGGATAGAATCATTTTGTCAAACATTGATGTATATCATATATTTAAACCGTAGTTATATTTGATACATGATACATGAATGAATCTGCCATACCAAATCATATCTGATATCCTATATCTGACGTGTCCAGGTCCGGCGAACTGCGGAGGGTTTGCCCACTTGTGGTGCTCGGGTCTGGCGAGCCCCAGAGAGTCTGCAAGCTGGCGGTGAAATAGGGGAAGAAAATAAAGAGCATGCAGGAAGAATGGCAATAAGAAATCTAGAGACCCCACCACATGGTGCTGAAGAGCTGCGTTTCTCTGCCAGCGACATGTGCATCTTTACCCAGGTTTGGCTCTTGTCTGAAGAAGCACCGGTTGTCAGCCCACTCTTCGCTCGATTCTCTGACAACCGCTCCAGCTCTGCCACTACTGCTGGGTCATCATCAGGAAGCAGAAGCGAAGCCTTAGGCCCAAGAGGCAATCAAACAAACAAATAAACAAATCATGGTAAAGTCCTGTGAAACTGACTATGTTGGCTCACGGAAATCCAATACACATTGCCACCAGCAATATGGTTGCAAATCTGAGCCGAACACGCACCGATTCCAAATTGAATGCGTGCGATCTGAAAAATTAGTTGTAGTCATAATTGTAATGCATCGCGCTGTATCATCGCATCGCGAAACTCTTTCTCATTGGATTCATGGTCCTGTCCTATATATTACCTTCTAAAAAAACCAACGTGCCAGTACCATCGACACGTCATATAAGTTTTCATACATCAAAAATCACAATATCAGTATGATATATTGAAAATATAACATGGCATAATGATACTATATCATATCATGACAGCTGGTTTCGCACCTGCTTCTCTACGTCTGAGTATGTGGTGATATGTTTCGATGATGTCTAGATGTCAAAGGTGTCCAGCAATCACTTTCAAAATTCTGGCGAACATGCATGCCCGGCTTGACAAGCCACTGCAGCTGGTGGGGTCTTGTACAACTTCTTCAGGTTCGCCTCAACCTCATCCAAAAACGTCTGCGGGGACACTGCAAGCTTGTCGCTGGAAGTCTGGACAGCGCAAATGTAGACCCTTTCGCGATTCTGCGGGAGTCCAAACCACAACGAATTCACGAGGAAGGGGCGAGCTTTGTACGTCAGCTCTGGGCTGGGATTTTCCAAAATCTTCAGGCACTGGTCCAAATTGCTCTCCCTCAGTTGGCACACCGATCCCTGCAGGGCAGTCTTGCGACTTTTGATAATCTTGGGACCTTTCACAACACCTGCGCTTTTCAACGCATCTCAACTTTCAAACAAACATATTGTGATCTATATGGTTGCAAATGGCAGGCATGAATCAGAAGAAAGAATGTTTCAAAAAAACCGTCAGACTAGGCACGCTTCCTCGTCCATTGGAGAATCGATCCGAGGAACATTTTCAAGCACCACCAGGAGTGGTTGCGTCGCCTGGATGATGTCGATACATCCATTGAAAGTGTCAACAGTTGGGACAGCCTTGGATTTGACAAGGGCTGCGGGCCAGAGGCCAGACGGGTGAAACAAACAGCACCTGCTTGTTCATGCTTGATATATACTTTGGGATTGCGTTAAAAAAATGGCACAGGCCAATGGTTTGCATAGTGGAAGCAACAGTCAACAGCACTGCAGTAGCACTACCTGACATGATGGGTCCTGATGTTCGAGACTCAGTGCAAATACTTTGTGGCAAGATTGCGGCAAGAAACTTTGTTTTCTGCCACTGCATTTGTGTTCTGCCGTGCTTCGCCATTTAGGGCTGACAGGGATGTGCACGAAAAACCTGCTCCGAAGGCAAACACACTTGCTGGCTGCGGTAGTGAGCAGGCTTTGCCGTGTGTGGTGCATCTCCTCTTCTCTGGGCTAGCAATGTGACGGATGTCCTGTCAAGTACCACGGTTGTGTGGGATGCTGATTGAGGTGGTTGTTGGGTTTCGATTCAGCTTCCATGCCAAGTCTCAGCATCAGTGGATATAACAAGATGAAGAAATTTATTGAGCCGCTAATTGCCACCCAGAAAAAAGAAACAGCTGAGGCAACTGGTTGTGTCTACAGCAATAGGCTATTGGGCCTCAAAAATGCAAGGGGCTTCGGCTGCATCGCCACCCAAATTAGCCAACGCACAGGCTAAGAACTTCTGCTTGAACGGGGTGATCTCCACAGCAAATGGGACTTTGACCTCGTTGACAAGAAATACTGGCCATGAAGCGCGTGAACATTGGAATGATGGAATTGATTTGGCAAATTTTGAAATCAAGAAGTCACAATGTCGAGACCAACTCTGCGCCGCGAGTTCGGCACCTGCGCATCCTTACCTTCTGGGCCCGCAAATTCTCTCAAGAATGCCCTGAGCGCCTCCGCGAAACAAATCTCAAACCTGGGCTTGACTGGAAAGATTGCCAGCAATACAATGATCCGAGGTATGTGGCAAAATCCAAACACTTGAGGGCCGCAATTTGCAACCGCTTCTGGCAAACACACATGTTTAGGGCCTGCCAAACATGGTCAGACTGGCTATGAGCTATACTATGCTGCAACGATCCGATGGCTACTAGCTACCTGCGGAAGGCGTCTCAAACCTGTGTGCGTGAATGTTGATGATTGGTGTCTTTGGTGCTTCTTGCCACCAAAGAAACGAACCAGTGCCCGAGCAAGCAGTGGCTACACTGAACTCGCCCAGTCCAGACCAGCTTGCAGCTTTCTGCACAATCTTGGACATGTTCTCTTCCTGGTCCCAGCAAAACAATTTCCGAGCCGCTTCCTTAGGTCAAGTTGACGAAACATGCCAAAAGCCCTACATGGCCAGGCGCTGAAGCATCACATAACATGGCTTCAGACAGGACATGCATTGGACACGTTCAGCAGCAAACAACCGGTTGCCAGCATCCACTGCGCATTTTGTAGCTTCGACAGCTATTGTACCGGCAAATAGTCGACCAGAAACGGCCACCATCTAGAATATGATACATATATGGTACTACGCATTTGCTGTTTCTGTTCAACAGCAAAAGGAAAGCCTTTGGCCACAAATGAGCATGGCTTCAGGCGGGCACTGGGTCAGCCTTTTAATTCCGTTCCTCCAGCTCCAGCTCCAGCTCGGCTGCAAGGATTTCCTGGCAGCTTATCCGGTCGCACTCGCAGTCTCGGGCAATGCACTCGAGCGGGCCCCGTTCTGACCTCAGTTTGGCTTCTGCATGATCATGGTGGGACCAGGTCCAGAAGAAGACCAAGGGGACAGAATGACAAGAGCTGATATCAAAAAACGCGTTCAGGGTCAACATTGACAATGCGAGAAATTTGACACAGTAATGTTAGATCAGATGTTGGTTAGTATACATAGAAAGAGAAAGTTTTCCAAACATTCATGCAGAATCTTGAAAGCTTGTGGAAATTTCCCGAAAAATATCTTGAATTTTCAGGAGGACCTTCCTCTCGCTGTTTTTGGGGAGGCAGATCCACAAAACCTGAGCTTGTTTTTTTCCCTGCCCTGCTCACAAAGAATCCTTTGCATATCAGGTTTCCCCACGCAATCAATTCCATGACAAAAACCATCCTTTGAAAACACAGAACAACATTTCAAGGGGGCAGCCATGCGCAGCCAATGAGTCACAGTATATGGATGTTGCCGTGGTTCTGGAAAATTGTTTTTCAGCGGTGGTTCCACCAAATCTAAAATTTCTTTTCTATAGCCCTTGTATCGTAGTCCATGCCACCCCCAAAGAATTTTTTAGAATGCCAATGGCCAACGTTGCAAAGAATTGTTTCGAAGGCCAAGGTTCCAAAGAATCAGTTTCAATACGTGAGCCAAATCGAAAGCAGCACCTAAACCATTTTTCAAGGGGGAGCCCATGAACCAATAGTTTCTGAATAGCGCGCTGTTGCTAGGGTTCTGAAGCATGGAAAGTATCGTCCTGAGGAAAATATCGCGGGATCCGCTGAATCTAAATTTGCTTGGTTATTGCACAACGTGGGGCCCCCAAGATAGCTAACTTGGTGTATAACTCCATTAACTATGGTTTATGATACTTATACCTATAGGTAATGGGATGTATAAACCAACTTATAAATGGGGGGCTTCACATTGCAGCTGCCTACTCGTCGGTGCCCCCCCAAAAATCCTGAGGGTGCCAAGGTTCCCAGAAGAAGAAGGAAGGAATTGACAGGAGAAGAGAAGAACGGGAAAGAGAATGAAAGAAAGAAACAAAGAAAGGGAGAAAGAAATAAATAAATAAAGAACAAAAGAAGGAAAGAAAGAAAAAGAAAGAAAGAGAGAAAGAAAAGAACAGAAAAGAAAAGGACAAATAAATGGAAAAATAAATAAAGAAAAGAAAGAAAGAAAGAAAGACATAATGAAAAACAAACGAGAAAGAGCCAAGGAGACCAGAAAAGAAAGAAAAACACGAATCATGAATACAGACGCAATCAAATGCACACTAATGAAAGCCCCTACTCAGATTCTTGAAGGTCGCAGGAGAGGTCAATGTCCCAAATCCACATTTTTCACCCTCCCTCATGTGTCTAGGGGAAGGCGGGTCCCACGCCACAGTGATCAACATCCAACACTAGTGGGACTTGATTTGGTCCTGACCTTCTTTTGCTGAATGTTATGGCCGCGGTCTGTAATTTGTCCCCGCGCAAAGCACAAGGTATGTACATACTGTACCCAAGCCAATGGGAGAAAAGCCGTTCCAGTTTACTTCAACGCTTGCGGTTCTTGATTCGAAACACGGTGCTCTCCGACGCCAAACAAACACGCAAAAATGAAGCCAACCACGCCACTCCGGCAGCCAAAGTTTGATTATGTTAAGGTAGCAAGACAAACAGATCTTCTCGTAGAGCAGCATCGCCGCGCCAGCAAGCGGCATGGTGGAGAGGATTGCTGACCACAGGTGCAAAACTAAGTGGTTCAACCAGAAAATGCTAACAAACGGTTTGCACTTTGCGGTGGCAATGATCGATGACCCCGTTCCAAGCCTCTCAGAAGCACAAATGATGCATGGTGATGTCGTCACTGCCATGGTGATACAAAGGGTGGTGTCAGGCATCCTTTTTCTTCACAAGGTGCCTCCACACAGTTGCAACCTAGTTGTGATTCGGTTTTTTTCCGCTTAGGGACTCCAGCAAGCCTGTCTGTAGGTCCAAGCTGTCATGGAACACAATTTCAACTGTTCCAGTCCAAAAACGACCAGAATGACATGAGAGATTCTGCACTCTAGATATCTACGCGTCTATCTGGTCGCGTTAATCGCAGCGCAGTCGGAGAGGGGTCACTAGAAGACTACCACCGCATCCTGGGGGGCTGGATAGATGAGGACGGGTTGAGATTGGGGAGACCGAAGGATTTCCAAGAGAGGAAGAGAGTTGGGAAGAGAATCGCGCTTCCTTTCCTTCTCCTGCGATATCCGCTATCTAGGGGTTCATATCTACCACCTACAAAAAATCTCCAGTCTTTCCCATCTCTGTGGGTGTATCTAAACCTGCCGCGCCTTTTCAAACGTTGTCCGAAAATCAAATGGCTGATCAAACAACGCGGCATCAAGCCACAAAGCTTTAATCATGTACCGGACTTGCTCAAGGGACACGGGCTCAAATTCAGAATCGGATTGTTTGTGAAGTGTACTTTGCTGATGTTGACACAGCTTCTCTCTGAAGAATCGTGTTCCAACGCAACGAGTTTAGAATTATCAAGCACTGAAACATCTGAGCTGGAACTGAAGCTTGAGTTGCCTGTGTATGTGTTTGCTCCGGCTGGTCAAAACTGAAAGAGAGGTCAAGCCCAGTTCAAAGTTGCAGGTCTTGCGCTGCAGTGGAACAGGAACCTACAGCAAAACAGTTGTGACACATTGAGTAACCATTTCCCACAGGTGAATCATCTGAAAAACATGTCGTTTTCTACAGGCAACTTAAAAAGATTCTCGCGGTCAACAACGCAATGTTTCCCATGGTGCTATAATGTCCCAGAACGGCCAGCGCTCAACAAAGTATAGAGGGTCTTCGACCGCATGGTCCTGCAGCATGTCAGCAATACCCTTTGCTCTGGATGCAAGAGGAAGATACACTTGATACAGTCATGGGTAAATCTCAAAATTTGTTGGCCAGATAGATGCTAAATTCCTTGTGGTTCGATGTTAGATGTTCAACCTGCAGCACAGCACCAACTATAAAACTTCAAATTTCCTCCAGACATGACCGCAAAGGCCGGCGGATTGATTTGAGTGGAACTTGTTCCTTCAAAACAACAAAAGCCACATGCTCCTTCTGCTGCCTGCGCTGGGCCACAAAGAAGCCGAAGTTGACCTGGGCACGATGGGCCAAACGAGGCTGGAGCTGAACTCAACACGTCGGACAGGAGAAAAGGAAGGAAGCCAATGATGAAGATGAGCGGAGGGGCGAGCTTGTGGAAGTAGGAGAAACAAAAAATCCGCCAGAAAAGACATTCTACAGTCCGCGCATAAAGTCGGCCACGTGAGTTCGGGGTTGCAAAAATCCACGTCAGCTACTTTGGCTGAGATATTTGCGCCAAAATGGAAGCCCTGCAAGCAAGAGTGCATGTGATATACAGTAGAATTCCTGTGTTCTGACCAGCCCCCCAGCAATAAATAAATTGCCCGGCAAGATACACATGCCCAGCTCTCGGCACGCTGATCATTGCGCTGCTACGAAGCCAGTGGACCCACGGTGTTGAGCCAGTATAAGTCTTCTGAAGAACGCAAAGTGCCACAAGCAAAGCAAACATGAACACTGATGCGCCAGAGGCGGTCAATCTATCAGGTTTGATTGCAACCAGCTGAAGTAATATATGAACCTGTCCACCTTCCCTCTTCTTGCAGTGCTGAACTGCTTGATCGAAAAATATCCTGTCAGTGAGTCCCTCCTGCCAAACAACTGTATTACAATTTTGTTCCTAACTCAAGAGTATTCAAGAGGCTGGCAACAAAGCGTGAAGAAAAATTGGTGGCTCCAGCTCCACATCTCTATACTGAGATGTCCACCCATGAACTGAAGCCAAGGCTCGTTCATGCAACTAGCCAAGAAGTCATCACTATCACTGGCAGGAGGGGTCTCCTTTGTCAGGTCAACCTCTGTGCCAACGGGCTTGGTCTCAGTGCCTGAGGCAGTCGTTTTGTGCAGTGCCAGAGCAAAAGCAAAAGCATCACTGTTCCTGCATGATGGCAATACTTCGAAGCCTATCCCCGGCACTCCCACCGCAAGGTTGTCAGACCAATATGCTCTATAGTTCTACAGTCTATGAATCATGCTCGGAACGGCCAAATCATGACTTCCCTTGTGAATCTACGGCCACGGCGAGTGCAATCCACATGGCCACAGCTCAACAAGCCAGTCAATCACTATGTTTGAGAGCAAGATGCCAGGGACGCAAGATTCCATCAGTGGTCCCGGGGAGCACGGGACTGAAAGAGCTGGCTTGGCGGCAAGCCACAAAGCAAACGTGACCAAGTCCTCCAGGGTGTCTCCAGCTTCATCTCCATAGCGCCAATCGTCAGTGGTAAGCCCCTCCCTGGCATAGATCTCGTTTTTGTGCTGGTCCAGCAAAGGATGGTCCATGGATTCCTTCAACAGGGCTTGAAATTCATGTGGCTCAGCCTTCTGCAACTTTTCTCTCATCCAAGACCTTTGCTCGCTATCCCCTTGCTCACAATCAGAGCTAAGGCTCTTTGCAAAAGTCACTAAACTTCCGAGTTTCATCTCCACAGCGAAAGGTGGTGTGGCTTTTGGCGTCTCACTTGCTCGTGCATCGGTCTGGGTGGTGCTGCTTGGTGTAATTTGCTCACAACCGACCGGAGGTTCCACTTGCTGTGCAAGGTCAGGAGCATCAACAGAAGGCACAAGGGGCTCGGTGCCCTTGAAGAGTTTGTTGAAAGCATCCCTGGTCACAGGCTGGCAAACTATTGGTGGGTCTTCTTTCTTTTTCTTCTCCTTTCCACTGTCGTCACTTGCCTTCTCAACAACTTGTTCTTGTCCTGTTCCTGGCTCAGCCTTCGGTTTTGCCTTTGCCTTTCCTTTGGCTCTCGCTGGCACAGGAAGGTTGTCACCATCTTCCTCTCTGTCCTTGCCTCGCTTTGCCGGAGCGCCGGCTTTGTGTCCATCTGCGGCCTTCCGTTTTTTGGGTGCCATGGCACTATCCTACTCGCAGCTTTCCCTGCGCGTATAAACTGAAGTCACGCGTTGTGATTTTCGAAATTGTCAGGTTGCAAAAAGTGACATCTTTTCTTCAAACACTATCCTGTCACCATTTTGAGCATATCATTTTAGAAAGCATACTGCTGCTGAAAACGGGGAGGCCGGTGAAACTACTAAGTTGCAGAGTTGGGTCCTGTATGAGGCCTGCGACATGCAAGTCATTGGCCGCTGCACGGGTCAACCACGAACGAAAAAAGCAGAAACAACATTCCTGTGAGCTTGACTTCCTCGAGGTGTTTGGAATTCACACCTTTTCTCCCGCAGGCTTCTGACACTAGATGCGCTCTTTCCAACGCAGCAAAGATTGAAAGTCTTGATGGGATGGGAATTTCTTGGGCTCTGCACCCCTGGCCCAGCCCCAGCCACCAGTTGCCACGCCACTGTGCTTTCAAAAAGCACAAAGCATCTCAGAGCAACACTGAAATTAAAAAACAGGTTGGGCATACTGAGATACCAAATCAACAAGCCATCCTTGGTGATTGTCTAGTCCGGTCGTATGAAACTGAAAGTGAGCAAAGACAATGGCTGCTACTGATTCGCAGTAGCAAATCCCACATGGGAAACAAGTGAAGCAGCCATGCGACTACTTGGCGACGGCTGAAACGATATTTGCCAGCTTTGCCTGCAAAAAGCCTGGCATCTCGATGGAATGGTCCTGGGCAAACTTCAAGCATTGCGACCTTGGATTGCTTGACTCACTTGGCCATTTACTGGAAACAAAGGACTTGCTACGCCTCAAACACTCCATGATCTTTCATATGGTTGCAACTGTCGAAGTATATATGGCATGCAATATGAGAAATGGCTTGCTGCACCTGGCACAAGCATGGCTCTGATGGTGATAAAAGCAAAACTGCACGCGGCCAAGCTGCGCTTTCCGCGCCGAATCATTCAAGCCACGCTGCGCAGCCTTGCTCTTCACAATTTTCACGGCTGAGTGGCAAGCAGCATGAAGGAGAAGCGCTTTCGAAAGGTGACGTGCTTTGGGGAGCATGGGCAAAAACTTTTCCACCTCACAGTCGCCCTCCTTGAAATCCAAAAGAGCAAGCCCTTGCCTGCACATGCGACTTGCAGACTCCACTGCACCGCAAGCGTTGACCAGCTCCTCCCCGGCTTTGTCGCAAGCCAGACAGAAAGCATCCATGTTGTCCTCTGAAAGCTCTGGTAATGAGATGGCATCACCCCGCTCCACGGCTTTGGTGAGGCAAGTAGCCATCGTTTCCCGAGTGTGGGTGAAGGCAGAGAGGCCCTGGCGAAGGAGATCCACCTGAGCTCAACAAAATCATTCAAGGTCTTGAAACTTACGTATACCGTATACCCTCAAAGCTCGAAATATTTTTTGGCATACTACTAAAGAGACTACCCGCTTATGTTTGTTTTTCACTACATAGGAAAGTTCATATCTGAAAGAAAACTTGATTGATTGGCTCAACAAAGTTCAAAAAAAGCTCTGTATGTTTAAAAATACACATACTTTGTTTTTTTTAAAGCTTTTAGCCTATGTATTTGTTTAACTGGTCCATCAAGAGCACCCATCAATTATGCAATTTACTTCTGGTTTGAAAGTTCGATCATGAATCAGCATGGACAAGATTGGTTCCAAGAAACACCAAATAGTAAAGTATGGTGTCATTGCATAGTGCTGACAAAGCACAAGTCCGTTCTGAAACACCAACTCGTTTTCCAGGTGAGATTCAGCCGACCAGTCCCGGTAGAGCACCTTGTAAACAAATGCTCCCGCCTTTGCCACGGCGCATTCATCCACCTTGACTTCTGTCGATTCGAAAGAAATTTCCACACCCAAGCTGTCCAAAATGCGACGCAAGCACACGCACTGCCGATGGTGTTCTGTTGGTTTGTGTTCAGCACCGTCGGCAAGGGCCAGCCAATTCCGAGCTACTTTGATGGCCGTTGCCCAGGAGCTCCTCGAGGATGGTTCATCCAGCCCAGATGCCACAACCTCAGCCTGTTCGCACTTCTCCATGGCTGCAGCAGTCACACTTGATTCAGGTGCTTTGCCTTGCTTGCATAGCCCATCGATGATGCGAACAGCATCTGAAAGCGAGGTGGACAAGGACTTCTGGTAGAAGGCGGCTGCAATCCTAAGCACAGCTTCTTCCAGCTCCGCAAAGCCCTCCGTATGCTCCACTCCTTGCAGCTTGCTCCGCGCCTGAGACCATGCACGCAAGCTGCCACAAACTTCATGTGCTTCTACAGTTTCGAGTTCCATACGGCGCACAAGCTGCGCAATGTCTGCCAAGGAATCCTCAAAACTGATGAGCTGCTTGAGCAGGACGTGCTTTGGGAAGTGATCTTCTAACTTTCGGATGGGCGAAGTCTCAGGTGCTGTCATAGATTTGGAACTTTCCAAACTCTTCAACGATGCAGCGACCCAAGGTTTCAGGTCACAACGGAGGTGAACATGTGCCAGGGCAGTCACGAACTCATCCACTTTCGCTTGGAGCTTTGCAAGCTGGTCCTTGAACCTGGAGTGCACAAGCATGGGCCAAGAGAAATTGACGTTGAAAGGATTCGAATTTTTTTTGGGCCTGTGCAAAATATTCATGTTTGGCGGGCTGCTGCTCAACAAATCGACCATCCACCAACATTCAAAGACGACAAATCTTGGAATCAAAGGTCAAAGAGATTTGCCCTAAAGCTAAGCCACTCTGCGGTAGATGACACCTGGCTGTCCACCTTCGCGCACTCATGAATCATCGTTTGCACACGAATGGCTGATTCCATATCAGAATTCGAGCAAACGTCTGTCGGGAAAGCCGAGAAAAGCGTGGTGAGTTCTTCATCGAGTTCCTGGAACCTTTCGAGGTGCTGGTGTGTCTGCAAACGGCCCTGTGCCACTGAAGCAGCCAGCTCAAGAATCTTTTTGCCTTGGGGCAAACCTTCCAAGCTCGCCAAAAGACCTCAGACTTCGAAAAAGCCGAAGGGGCAAAAACATACAATCCCGTTATCTGCAGGGGGACTTGATATGATACGAGAAGCCGTTCCCCAGCAATGTAAAGAAACCGGGTTAAAAGAATTGCGCATATCATATATAAGATCTATCTTATATATCAAATACCATATCATATATTATATCATATATCATATATCGGTTATTTTTGAAGCCGCTCAATGAAAAGACTACTGTGGCCGCGTTTGACAACCTAGCAGCGAAACTCAGCAGAAGCTGCTGATGACCGCACCAGCTCAACGCACTGGAGCACATCCTTTGGCAACCCAGATTGGCACTCAAGAACCTTGAGCAGACACTTGAACTCATGGCGCAAATCTTGGATTGGGAGGTTCTGCGCCATGTGCACCACAAATGCTGACAATGCCTTCATGTCATCGGATCCGAAACTGACCTGTGACAGGGCGGTCAGCAAGAAGCCAAATGTTGACAAGGAGATGAAACCATGAACTAGTCATAGATTCAGAGACTGTTGGCCTTGAATCCTACACCCAGCAAAGGACAATCAGAGCCACAGCTTTGCATCCAGTGCTTATTGGGGACAGCTGTGTTGCAGTTTCTCGTATGCCTATATAGTGGAGATGAGCAAATGTCAGCAGGAATGATTCCAACATCATGTTGTTTGTTCTACTCCAAAATTGAAATTTGGGTTCATGCGCCTTGTCAACTCCAATGCTTTTCACGATTCGCTGCAGGGTGAGGCACATCTGCTGAGAAAACCAGCGGTCAGGATCCTTGGAATATTGCTTGACCATGGCAAGGGTGACTGAAAGCATGGTTGGCCACCTTGCCCACTTCAAGTCATCCAAGATCAAGCCCTTGGCAATTTTCAGGCGAAAGGCTGCATCGGGAGCAGCGCCAACGGCTTCCTGCAGCTCCAGAAGTCCGAAGCAAACTTGCCATCTCAATGGTCAAGCAGTGATGTGATATGTGGTATGTGCTTTCTAGAACTGCATTGCGAATTTGGAGATTTGAAGCGTGTTCTGTGAGCATGAAAGGTGAATCATTCATATACTTATATCATAGTGTAGAGTGTAACAACAGCTCATGAAGGGTGAACAGAAAAATCCATGTATCTTGAATCACATAGGCATATCTTTTCTGAAAAACAGATTGAGAAAGGAAGGTTGAAGTAACATAGAAAAAGGGTAGAATAGACATGTGACAGAAGAGGAGAGAGGAGAATAGAATCATAGTTTTCTGAATAGAATTACAGAATGACTGTGGAGAAGACAAGCGTTGCGTTCAAAAAGGGCAGACCTGGGTAGAAAAGGAGAAGAAAAAAGGCAAGAAGAATGCAGGACACCAACGCATTCCAAGTGCAATACTATCGCAGAAATTTTTACAGCCTATTAGGAGAGGCTGAAAGTCCCAAACAACAGACAATCAAATAGATGATAGATAAGGAGCTGCAGGCATAGAAAAAGAAAGCAGAACATATATCATATATCAACCGCAAAGGGCTTCTCCAGAAAAAACATACAGCAGAAAAGAGCTAATAGATAAGAGTTTCTTGATAATAGATGTTTGCTGATAGATTAGAGAAAAGGAAAACCAGCTTAAAATAAGTAATGCATACTAGATTAGGAAACAGAGCATAGATAATATAGAAAAGTCAAGCAGATCATAGAGAATAGAATGCGGAAGGGTAAAATAGGCAAGGATAGCATCGAACAGAAAAGAACAAAGTGTCGTAGAATAGAACGGAATGGAATAGAAAAACGGAGACGAGTAATATAGAAAAGACTAGAATACCATAGCGTAGTAGAGTTGGATTTGAACAGAACTAGAACATTCAGATTTCAGAGAAAGGAATCTGGAATATTCACGTAAGATGGAACATGATCAACATCACGAATCATAACTCAGAACTGGCAGATCAGGTTAGAACACAAATATCAAATAGGATAGAAACGGTGTGATTTTGTTCTTACCATAGGCCACAATCAACAACGAAGCACAATATAATCTAAAATTAAATCAAGGTGGTGGACTCGCAAACTGTTCTACCGCCAAGGATCCGCAGACGCAAGCAACACCATTGCTTCATCACCGGAGAAAGTTGCTTGGCTTACAAGCTTCAGCAAATCCTGCCCAGCCTTGACAGCACCTTCCCTCTCGTCGCACCACTGCACCAGTGCCTCTGCTGGAGCAACTGATCTCCTTCCCAGATTTCGCCTTCTCGACTTCACCTCTCTGACGCATGCAAGGGGCCAAGGGGCTCTTGCACCGTGAATGGTGGAAATGATCGACCAGCTATGGCTTCAAAAAATCATTTAGCCATATTTAGCCCAAACTTTCAGACGCAGGCTACGTGTAGAGAAGGTGTGGCAGACATTCGGACAAGAGTGCTTGGAATGTGGGTCATGGACTGTGGGTTAACATGTTCAGAACTTGCCGTCAAGAGATAGAAGCTGGGCGCCTGGTTGAGCAAAGATGTCAAAACCTTCTGAGCTTCAGAGATGCAAGATCTGCAGTAGGCACTTTCGGACTCATCTGTCGGGTTCTCGTACTTCATCTGCACCGATAAAGCACCCACAAGCTTGGAATCAAATTCCTCCTGCCACTTTTGGTCTGAATCTCCTGAGAGAGCTGGAGTGGTCTCGTCTTTGTCTCGGCCAAAAGTATAAAGTCGAAGTGGCTCGCTATTCTGGTTCGGGTTCAAGCTCACTAGTGATGACACCCTACGTTTCTTCTCTTCATGGACCGCAGCATCGGCTGGTGCTTCTGGTGCCTTCTGCTTTTTGCCTCCGCGAGCCTTTGGTTTAGGTTTGGGAGCAGCATCTGGAGCGCTGCTTGACCCACCCTGCCCAAAACTCGCCCAAAAGCCGGACATGTCATCATCACCTGCCTTGCCGTCCTGGTTTGCAAGGGCGAGCTTCGAAGAAGCACTGGGCTGTGGAAATCCAAGCACCAGCTGTCTCATTTTGCCAAAGATGTTCTCTGCGCTCTCCAAGTCAATATCGGGCTGGTTTACTTGACAGGTCTTTGACACGCTGGTTTGGCTCCCATTCGAAACTTGATAGACTCCATCATGCCCGTCTTCAAACAACGCCTTCCAAGTCTTTCCGACGCAACGTATCTCAGCCGGCCAAGTTGCATCAATGGTCAGTCGTTGCTTGTGAAAAGGTAATCAGTGCGTGATCCAAAAAAAGGTATCTGTCTTTCTTGGCGTGCTAGTTTTGCTCGTCTGATCTGGTTTCACAGTGTCGGCTTTCTGCCCCTGACATCCTGTACCACTGAAGCCCGTCCCAAAATTGATTGCCACATTTTTTTTTTTACTGTGAGCGATCCCCATCCTGACAAATTGCGCGGACAAAGTTTGCTACATATCATCTGGAAGTAAATAAGGCAAGAAACATAAATCAATTATATCATATCTCAAATAAATTACCGTATATCAGATATCCTAGACATTCTATCTGATATTTTTCCGGCATGTACTTTGAAATTCTATCTAGCGTCTATTCGGGCATTCTATCTGGCATCTATTCAAACATCCTGTCTGGCATTCTTTCTGGCAAAGATTCTGACGCCCTTCCTGGCATTCGATCTGGCATCTGTTGCGGCATTCTATCTGATAGATTCTATCTGCCGTCTTTTCTGGCATTCATTCTGGCATTTTTATCCGGCGTCTTTTTTCCTGGCATGTGTTCGTGGCCGTGAGCGGAAGTTGCCTGTAGGCTTTGGGTCCGAGTGTCGGACTGCCGTGGAGCTTGCTATATTTTGGGTCCAGGTCTGCCCAGACTGCCGAGCTTGCCATGAGCCTGAAGGAAGGAAGGAAGGAAGGAAGGAAGGAAGGAAGGAAGGGAGTCACACAATCCTTGAAAAATCTAGAGGCCTTCACCTTATCTAGAGGCCCTCGCCTGGCAGGTAGAACAAATGATAACCCATTCAAATCAGGCACGCAAGGTTTGATGGCACCGCCAAGCTCTTGGTACTGAACCTTCTCTGGGGTCTCACCGGTTACCTCTGCATACACGGACAGCTCAACGAAGTACGCTTGTGGGCCGATCACCTTCAAAACGTTGCTCTTGGACACGTCCACTGACCTGCCACAGCATCAGGAATTGCTTGGCGAAAACTGAGCTGTTGGCAGGGGATTAAATCTGAAATCTGACAATCATCACCCGTCATCCTGATGGGAAATTAGCAAGCAGTAATATGACATGGCAGGTTGGTTTGTGTGCTATCATGTGTCAACACCTTTAAGACCGTCAGAAATCTGACCGTGTTTCAAGACACCTGCATGTGACTGAAATGAAAAGCAACTTGCTGTCAGAACTGTATACATGCAGAGCGCCAGATCGACACCAACCAGACATGCTAATGGCATCACCAAGATTCGTTCGCGGTCCTAGCTGCTCAGAACTGCGAATTCGAACTGTGGGATCGTTGACCTTCAACTCAATGAGGCGATCAGCTTGTTTTCGCCACCTGAGCACGAGCCCCCCAAAATATGATGGAATTACGGAATCAAGGGAAATAGACCATACGTTCCCAGTCTACCGTGGGAAACAATCTTGACGTTTTCAGCAACGAACCCTTATATATAAATATATATTTAATAACCCTATCATAGCATATCTATCAAATATTTATTGATATCTTATTGTATATTGAAATAGTTTGTTATATTATATTATAATTATGATATTTCTTTAGATATATGATTAGAAATGAACAAGCTATTGTATAGAAAAAAGGAATTTACTAATAGTTGCTGTTTGCTATGGCTATTTGATGCTTGTTTGATCATCAAAGACCAGGGTGGCACCTTCAACAGCAACTTCCCGGAACCCGCAACTTCCCGGAACCGCCCGAGGCAGCCCGGAAGGGGTTAGGCTAGCCATGTTGGGGGACAGTATATAGAAAGCAGCAAGAGCCATTGACGATGGATGCTACGTCCACATGCAAGTGGCCCAAAAGCCAAGCAAGAACGAACAAAACAAATAAAGTTGAATGGTCAGACAGCTGACGAATGAGCTTTGGTGGGCTCCTTGAGAAACAGAACCTTCACCTTCTTCAGAGTGCCGACTTCCCGGGACCACCCTCCAGCAGTGTGGACCTGAATCCGAAGCATGACGCATGCAAATCACAGGCCACTGGCCAAGTCTAAAGCTGACTTTGTGAACTTCTGAAATCTCCTACCCACTGCTCATTGTTGCACATTGCATGCTTGTCTATCTGGGCACCTCACGTTCAGGCAAATGCGACATGTGAGGCCCGAGGGGTTGAGCTTGTCGCCCATGCCCCAAGGGTACAATTTTCCCCATTTTGCAACGTCGCCCTCAGTAGGCTCCCAAGGACACAGGCTTGAAGACCAACGGCCGCAGAACTGACAACCTGGGCCAAATTCGCCACTGGCTCAGAATTTCAACATTGGCATACCATCAAGAAACTCAATTGGATAAACATAGGCACACTTGAGCTCATACAACACATCCTTTCATTTGACCCAAAATGACCTGACAAGACCAGCTTTCCAAAGTCAACATGACAATGTCAAACAATGCATCCATTCCATACCCAGAAAACACAGGTCAAACATGATGTGAGAGGGCAGCCAGTGATGGGCCGGTGATGCACCAGATTGAAAATTACGCAGACCCCTGTTGCCACCGAGTACACAACAAGGCGCGAATGGCAATGTACGATGGTGGAAGCAACTCGCTTGCTGGTGGAGGGGGCGCCACTTCTGACTGGCCATCATCCCCAGGAACGCTTGGAGCGGATCCACCCCGCACCATTGCCAAGACTGGGCTAGTAACTCGCTTCGTTTATCTACTTGCCACACAAGGCGGCTTGAGACCCCAGACTTGAACCCTGCCCTGCATGCCAAATATCAGCAATAGATTGTGTGACCAAACTCCGCCTTTCCAGCTCGAGGAAGCTCCAGATTCAGACATCCGAATGATAAAATTGGATGCACCTACGACAAACGCCAAACCTGGCCCTGCCAGCTACTTGGTTTTAAACCTTAGGCCCGCAACGTGCAACAGACCTATTTTCATCTGGGCCGTTGCAGCTGCAGCATGATCCTTCTGCGCCAAAGTCTGCTGACCAATGCCTGGTGGCAAGGACAACTGCCCCCATGTGTCACCCAGCACAGGCCACCCCTTGTCACAGTTACCGTCCCTGGTCAAATCGGATCCACGGTCGTTGTCGTCATCGTTGTCGTCATCGTCGTCATCATCATCGCCATCGCTGTCGTCGACCTCGCCATGGTCGTCGTCACTTGCCGTCATCGTCGTCGTCATCGTCGTCATCGTCGTCGTCATCGTCGTCAGCGTCGTCGTCATCGTCGTCATCGCCGTCGTCATCGTCGTCGCATCCGTCGTCACCACCAAAACTAGATCTTATTCACAAAAATCAACCTTGGTGGTGACGACGGATGCGACGACGATGACGACGGCGATGACGACGATGACGACGGCGATGACGACGATGACGACGACGATGACGACAACCAGGACAACGATGATAGCGAGCTTGACAACAACGGTGACAACGTGTTGACAACTTTGTATGGGAGCTGGTGCACGACTCCATGACTTAGACAGGTCTGATCTGAGAAACAATTTACCAGACATGATTTTGGAAATGGGCTCTAGTTGCAGGATCTTATTGTGCAAATACGGTCTAGTTACCGAATCTTATTCTGTTTTTAAACAATCTAGTTGCTCTAGTTACCGAATCTTATTCTGGAAATACGGTCTAGTTACCGAACCTTATTTTGCAAATACGGTCTAGTTACCAAATCTTATTTTGGAAATACGGTCTAGTTACCGAATCTTATCCTGGAAATACGGTCTAGTTACTGATTCTTGTTTCGGAAATACGGTCTAGTTACCGCATCTTATTTTGGAAATACGGTCTAGTTACCGAACCTTATTTTGGAAATACGGTCTAGTTGCCAATTCTTATTTTGGAAATATGGTCCCGTTACCGAAGCTTCTAGTTACCGAATCTTATTCTGGAAATACGGTCTAGTTACCGAACCTTATTTTGCAAATACGGTCTAGTTACCAAATCTTATTTTGGAAATACGGTCTGGTTACCGCATCTTATTTCGGAAATACGGTCCAGTTACCGAATCTTATTTTGGAAATACGGTCTAGTTACCGAACCTTATTTTGCAAATACCGGCTAGTTACCAAATCTCATTGTGGAAATACGGTCTAGTTACTGAATCTTATTTCGGAAATACGGTCTAGTTACCGAATCTTATTTTGGAAATACGGTCTAGTTACCGAATCTCATTTTGGAAATCGCATCGTAGTTTGGAAATATGGTTACCCAATCTAATTTTGGAAAACGGTCTGGTTTCAAATCTTATTTTGGAGTTTTTGGAAATATATGATTCAGTTGCCGAATCTTATTCTGGAAATACGGTCTAGTTACTGATTCCTTATTCGGAAATACGGTCTAGTTACCGCATCTTATTTTGGAAATACGGTCTAGTTACCGGACCTTATTTTGCAAATACTGTCTAGTTGCCAAAACTTATTTTGGAAATACGGTCTAGTTACTGAATCTTATTTCGGAAATACGGTCTAGTTGCCAAATCTCATTTTGGAGCGGTCTAGTTACCAAATATTATTTTGAAATAGCGTCTTGTTTACTTCCTGCTCATGAGCGATAATTGTCACACATCAAGGTCAGGACCAAAAAACAAAAGGTTGGTTTTAAGCTGTTGGTCTCAGTCATGAGGTAGTGAGAGGCCACCTAAGAGTGGTGCTGGATCAGTCATGGTTGCCAGTCTGCAACGGTCAGCACGTTTCCCACCAGACATAGTGGAAGTCAGAAGACAATGATCATATTTATCAATATTCCTCAGTATGTCTCAAAATTGTCTATGTCAGGTACAGTCCGAACTCTTCCATATCACATGGGCAAAATGCAGGTGGAATCGGATGAGCCCGGCAGCGCCTGAAACTTGGCGAAGGTCAAGTGCTCGGCGTGATTAGCCTGGCGCAAGTGCGTACACATTGACACAACAAAAAACACCAAAGCCTGTCCTGGCCCATAGTTAAAACCACGTTCAACAATCAAGAGGGACATCAGTAACATCAGATTTACATTAGCTCGCTCCATGGCTGCATGGAGAAGCAGCTGATATTCGCTCTCGACCCATGCTTCCATGGCTCCAAGATAAATTCTCCTACATATCGAAGCTGGTTTATATCTAGGTATGGTTCATATAGCCGGGTGATGGAGCTTGCAATTATTTTACTTCGAGCGATCCCTACCCATGACTAACTATGTCATATATCATCTGGAAGTATCCATGGCAGAAATAGAGAGAGAGAGAGAATAGGGCAGAATATCTATGCTGACGTTCTATCTGATATTCTTTAAGGCATGTGCTCTGACATTCTATTTGGCATTTCTACGACAATCTAAGCTATCGTCTGGCATCTATTCTTTCTGTGGCGTCCTTTCTGGCATACATTCTGGTATTCTACCTGGGATCTATTCTCACATTGTTTCTGGCGTGTGTTTCGGTCCGTGTGTGCACAAGCCGATCTGGATCCCCCCCACACAGATGTAAAATTCTGACATTCTTTCTGGCATCTATTCTGGCGGTTATTCCAGCATTCTACCTGACACCTTTTCTGACATTCTACCTGGCATTTTTCTGGCTTTCTTTTTGGCATTCTATTTGTTATCCTATCTGGCATTATTTACTTTGACATTCTATCTTTGACATCCTGTTTGGCGTCTATTCTATAACAATTAATTATTATCAATTCTTTCGGGCAGGTATTTTGACAATGCGTTCCGGTCGGTGTGCGTGTGTGCCGGGCCTGATGTGGAGCTAGGGACAGGGCTCGGGTCTCTAGCCTGATCGATCAGGATACGGTTCGGGTCCGCGGTTGCCCAGTCTGAGCTGAAGCTCCCTATAGTCTTCGGGCGCTGGAGGGATTGCTTCCTTGAAGGAAGAGGAAAGAAGAGGAAAGAAGAGGAAGGAAGAGGAAGGAAGAAGGAAGGAAGGAGGGAAGGCAGGAATTACATTTTTCATTCGAAACTCCAGAGACCCTCACCTGGCAGGTGGGAACAAGTGTACCTGAAGGGATTCCCCTTCTAAAGGAATCTAAAGGAAAAAAGAAAAATATTAGCAGTAGTCCACTAGTATCAGATATTGAAGCATTGCCCGAGTTGAATCTTGTTGCTTGAGGGTGTTTGAAAGCCTGCGGGCATTCCTCGGCATCGTTGGCACCTGTGTGCAGGTTGATACTTGGCAATGATGCACTTCGATGCTTCGCCACTACGATTCGGCGCTCTCTCTTCCATAACCACAAATACATTCCCGCTCTGGGGTTTCATTTTCTTCGAACGACTGTGTTTCTTCAAGATGCACGACTCTGACCTATAAGAATAGTTGATTAGTTTGAAAGTCTCCGCCTGCAGTCTGCATTTGGTCACAGGCGGCCCCTTTTCCTGGTCGGTTCAGTCTCTTCAGTCGCTTCCCCAAAGTGGCATGGCGTGCCACGATTCTGTCACGACACATTCTCTTTGAGTAAAACCAGCCCCGCAAACCAAGAATCACCCCATGTTCCATGACCACTCCGCAACTGGCAATTGTCAGGCTTGAACTATCTGTGACAGATTGACCACGTATGTTTGCCGCACGGTGCTTTTCAAAAATCGCACCGCAGCGTACTATATGTTCACTGTTCACCGGCTTAGGGCTAAAATTGGGACTGCTCAGCACATACGAACACACAAAAGGTTGGAGCTGCCAAGTCTATATTGATTGCCACGGTCCAAAGTGGTCGTTCATTGTTTGTATTATTGATTGCCACGAACAATGGAATCATGTACTGCCAGCATATTTTTTCATCTTGCATTAATGAAATGCGCTAGCATTAGGAAAGAGGATCTGTGAGACCTACATGGCACCAGTTTCATCAACCAAACATGGCCAAAGCCGAGCTTGCAGGTAGAAGACGCACTGAAATCAAAATGTCAATCACATGCATGTTTGGGCTTGTTATTGTCAAATATCCCAGGCCCACAGCCGGCTGAACTGATCAGTGCTGAGCGCTACGGCGCTGTCACTTCCCTCACAAGTCAACCTTCAGCATTGGAATTGGAATCATTATCATTCTCATCACGATGCCCTGTGCCTGCGGCATGTGGAGAAGGGACTCGGAAAAAAGGAGAACGGGATCGTGGACGCGTCTTCTGAGCTGGTGTCTGGAAATTTGCCTCATCCCCTGCGCAAGGTGTCGGTTTCCATAAGGCTGCCATGCTGTTGAAACTTTTCCCAAGGTCGCTGAGTTCACTGGTGAAATCCTTCATGGCACTGATGGCCTCCACCATAATATTTTGCAGCTCCTCACATGCTGCGGTGTTCTGTTTGATGCTCTCGTCTAATGAGACCACTTCATGTGTCAAATCATCCACCTTTTGCGACAGAAGCGGTTGGATGCATTCGTCCTTGCGAAAGCCTTCTGGCCCTGCACGAACTTCACCCATGGCTGGCAAGCTAGAAGTCAAAACACGCCAGGCCGTATCACTGCACGCAAAAAAATTCAATGCGCCGATCACAAAAAATTGCTTTGGAACCATTTGCGCTTATTCTTTTTTGATACCACTGAATGAAGAAAAGTTTCTATTACTACTACTATAGTACACATGCGTTGCACTTGACATACAATGCTGCTGGTGACTTTTTGTGTCACAATCCAACCCACTGGAGAGATGCAGGTTCAACCACAGGTTGTCAGCAGGTAGTAGGTGCTCTCAATGGAAAAGGGAAACTGATGCACGATTCAATTTGCACTCAAATACTGTGCTCCCCCGGACTCCGAGCCTCCGTCTACAAAGACAAAGACCTGCAAGCAGCGTGCATCTGCAATGACCTGGGAATTGCAAGCAGGCAGGCCAATAAAACCGTTCACTTAGGGCTGAACAGCGGGTCCGAAAACTTGTGGCCAAGCCAAGGTCCACAAACAAGTTTCCTTGTCATCCTATGAATGAAAGAACGCGACCTCTGACAGGACTTGTAATGAACAAGAGCTCAAAGATTTGGGCAAGTCAGTCCAGTCAAGTCATCGACCAAAACATGGAAGCCCGAAATGTCCTCACATGTGCCAGCTTTCCAAAACCGAGCAAATACTACTACATGCCAAGTACACACGCTAGAGAAAGCCGATAGACCAACATAGGGTAATATCTTGCATGAGTGGAGCAAGGTACCAGGGTATGACATAACTTTGGTTCCAATACAATGTGATCCCGAACGAATATAGAATATATAAAGGACATAGCAGGACAGCAGACAAAATCCCAAAATGGAACAGGCCAGTAAAAGGCAGCAATATTGCTTTGTTGCCTCTGGGCATCCAGGCGCGTAACTGCACAGTGGAGGCACACGGCGGCCTATTTCACTATAACCTGGAGAGGGTCTACTGTGCTGCGGAGCAACTGGAAAAAGGTACCCGCTATGTAGTTCAAACATGCTGCATGCCTGCATAGCAATTTGGTTTTTGCCGCTTTTGGCAAATCACAATGAAGCAGAAGCATTGGCAACTGCCACCCAGGGCAACGCAAACCATTCAAAGCCAAATCGCGAGACGTTCCATTTGCCAGAGGCTCATTTAATTTCACTTTACTGCGCATGCTCCATACATGTTGCTACGAACAGATTGTTGCCTACTGAATATAGTGTATACATGTCGCCTTGGCAACTTGTTGAGGAAAAGGTCATGGGTAAAGCACAAAGAATGCCTGCGTTCCAAGAATGTCATCTTGCGTGCAAGGGGCAGAAAACATGGCTAACTGCTGCTTGGCCCCCTCCTCTCCCTGGGAGACCATTCGATCACAAAAACCGAAGCCATTCCCTGAACGGCCATGGAAAAGAAATTCCGCGGCCATTTCGTTTTTTGGAGGCCATTCGACAAAATGAGTTGTGAAATTCACGATTTTCACGCTTTTCACGTTTTTCACGTTTTCACGCTCTCACATTTTCACGTTTTTCATGTTTTCACGTTTTCACGTTTTCACGTTTTCGCGTTTTCACGTTTTCACGGCTTCACGTTCTTCACGCATCTACGCTTTTCGCANGTTTTCACGTTTTCGCGTTTTCACGTTTTCACGGCTTCACGTTCTTCACGCATCTACGCTTTTCGCATTTTCGTGCTTTTTGCTTTCCCAAGCTGTGTTGCATTTGATTTGCATCTGAAATCTTTTGCGTTTGGATGCCCAAGCTTTGTCATGTCATTGTTGTTTTTTTGACGGGATTGTTTGTGTCCAGACTTCGGTATACATTCGCATCTTGCGCTTTCTCGTGGCCCTTTTGCGCGTTTGCGCATGTACGTGCTTGCTTGCGCAGANACGGGATTGTTTGTGTCCAGACTTCGGTATACATTCGCATCTTGCGCTTTCTCGTGGCCCTTTTGCGCGTTTGCGCATGTACGTGCTTGCTTGCGCAGATGCACGGATACAAACATTGTGAATCAGGATCTGCCCCGACATTCAGCCTTGCCAAAGCATGGCGCAATTCTTGCATGNCGCAGATGCACGGATACAAACATTGTGAATCAGGATCTGCCCCGACATTCAGCCTTGCCAAAGCATGGCGCAATTCTTGCATGCCAAGGGGTTGAAGCCATCCGGCCCGCAAACGCGCCATCTTCTCCAATCATTCTTGGTTTTTGGGCCCCAGCTTTCTGGATCTGGGCTTAATTGTGTACAGGTATAAGAGAAGTCGTCGTGCAATATAGGCTTGTAAATCGCAAGCCAGCAAGAACGACCATGTATGTTACACAATTCATCGTCTTAGCTTCGAGCAGNGGTATAAGAGAAGTCGTCGTGCAATATAGGCTTGTAAATCGCAAGCCAGCAAGAACGACCATGTATGTTACACAATTCATCGTCTTAGCTTCGAGCAGTCAAGCTGACAACTTTGCAACAGCAACCATGTATCGTCAGTCACCGGCCATAGTATCAATCAGATACAGGCACCACCGCCGTAAATTCACAAGGGTGCTTCGATCAAATTGGCCCAATGAATGAGAAGCACCCATGCAATGCAAGAAGGGAAGAACGGCTAAACACGCTGGTTTGGGCCCGTAAACACCCCCAAGCCCGGAATGGAAGCATGCATTGCCTTGGCACCTGCAAAATTTTCGTGCTTTTCGTGTCTATAGCTGGCGGCCAACCCGTTTTTGTAGGAGACCTCGCGTTTTTCGCGTTTTTCGTGGCCAATGCGCGCGAAAAGCACGCCAATAGCGCGCTTTTCGTGAAATTTTCGTGTTTTCGCGCGTCGAAGTGAAACACGAAAACGTGCGAAAACCAAATTTCATTGCCGACCTTGCAAATGTCCATGCCGTTCATTTTGTTGGCCGCGTCTCTTTGCACTCGAGTCTTTTAGGTTTTGTGCTGAAGACGGAATTCACGTTTTTCACGCGTTTTCACGGCCATTCAGCGGTTTTCCACGGCCAACAGCACACATTTTCACGCGTNTTTGTGCTGAAGACGGAATTCACGTTTTTCACGCGTTTTCACGGCCATTCAGCGGTTTTCCACGGCCAACAGCACACATTTTCACGCGTCAAGCGTTGCCAATTCGTGGCCTTGGAATCCTCCGCGCGACATTGTTCATTGTCCGTGATTTTAATTGCAAATTTGCGCAGGTCAAGATGCAAAGTCCATGGTCATGCCCAAGCCCGGGAATGAAATGAAGCGGCAGGAATCAAGGAAAACCATTTCAAAAAATAATGAAAAACGCGTTTTGTGTGAAAAGCTCGAAAATGGTGATGCCCCTTGCCATTTTGAGTGGCAAGACAACAAGACCAGAACTTGTTTCAATTATATAATGTGTTTTTGTTTTTTCTTTGGACGCGTGGAAATTGTGATAGATTAAGGGTATTTTGCCTTTTATTTTGCAACTGCGTATACAACGAAGCAAAAGCCACGAGTTTTCGCTGCTCGCTTTCTTTCCCAAACTTGTTTTGTTTAGCCCGTTCCTTNAAAAGCAGCCGAAAGTAGAACCAAACCTCCTGGCAAGACACGGGCTTAGAACGCAAATTGTCCGGCCGCAGCGCCCCTGCTCCTGCAACCTATATATAGGCCGCTTGCTAAAGGGGCGCATCTTCGTCATTCCGGGGGTATCTATTCTGCAACCACTTCGAACAAACAAGAAAACCCAAGCCGAACCACCGCGTGGCAAAACCAGCAAGCAATTCCATGGATGCATCTTTGCCCGCGATGGCTTTTGTTCGCTCATGTCAATCCCTAGAATCTGACCGAACGCAAGCACGGGTAGCAATCAAAAAGTCGGTTCGGCATGGTGCGCTTGTGTTTTGCAAATGGCAAGGCTTTACATGAACACGCCGTGCCATGGTTGTCTTGCATCTACATGTAGTACCTTCAACTACTAGTCGGGTGTTAATATGTTCAGGAAGCAGGTAAAGGGCCCAAAAACGGTCTTTCTTGTCCGGGGCGGGCCCTGGACCATTTTTATTCCACGTCGCTTGCCGCGCTGTGCAAGAGCCAGGCAAGACTTCATGCGTTGCAGGCACTGCGTTGCAGCTGGAGCGAGCAAGCGCCCCTTAAGCTCGCCACCGCGTGCAAAATCCTTTTTCACGTTTTCACGGCGGCCCTTGTGCAGTGGAGATCGCGATGATTCACGCATTCACGTCCGGATTCGGTTCCGGGGCCAAACCGTTTTTTCGAGTCCAAATGGGTCATACGGCCTCCGGCCTCCTTTTTCGTGACCAAACGGCCTCCATGGTCCATGCTGACTTGACACGAAGCCGGCCCAAATCCAATCGAGGATGAGGCGTTCTGCATTCCAAGGCAATTGCTTGGCGGATTTGAAAACGCAGCAGCCTTTTCCATGCAGCTTGCATTCAACCTTGACCCTGTAGTCTGGCTCGCCAATCTTCCATTCCACCAGCCGGCCTCCATGACAGGCAGTGCTGCAAACCGTTTGTTGTATGCACGATGTTTTGGTTGTTCGACTGGCATTTTTCAATTGTTCGGGCTTGATCCAGGTTCAGCTAGCCATCAACGCACCAGGAACAAAAGCAACAAGCGCAACAAGCAAGCAAGCAAGCAAGCAAGCAAACAAACAAGCAAGCAAGCAAGCAAACAAACAACCGACAAAAGGCAAACAGCCAATAACTAACCATCAACCAACAACCAACAACCAACCACTAACCACCAACCACCAGCCACCACCAACCACCAACGACCAACGACCAACGTCCCAACTCCCAACTCCCAACGCAGCACCAGCACCAGCACCACCGCCACCACCACCACCACGACGAGCCCACCCCGCCACCGCCACCACCACCACCACCACCACCAACAATGTAAAAACGACTTTCAACCCTGGCAACAGGCGCGATTTGATTTTTGAACTGACGACGACGACGACGACGACGACGACGACGACGACGACCACAACCACAACAACAACAACAACAACAACAACAACAACAACAACAACAACAACAACACCAAAAACACCAACAACACCCAACATCCAACATCTAACATCCAGCAAAAACCAACCAAAAAAAAGGACAACAAGAAACAACCACAAACAGCTTATAACAACCACCACCACCGTTGACCAGCACCAGCACCAGCACCAGCAGCACCGGCGGCAGATTCAGGTGAAAGCATGTTCATTCATCAGTTCCCAGCCGCTGCCGCAAGCCAGGGAGGATAGCACTGCAAGAATGACAGGCAACATGAAAATTGTTCTTGCTACTTCCAAGCAACTATCAACAACTTAACGGTTGGGTAAGTACGTTGTGCAACTCTATTTGGCTCTGTTCGGTTCTAGGTTCCAAGCTAACACAACTGCTGTTGGGAAAAAAAAAGTTCCGCGTCATTCGCAAGCCCTGGCACCGGCCTATTAACCGCTTCTTGGAACCGTCCTCATTCAAGGCCCAAACGTACCCCTTTTCATCCTTGCAATAAGGATCAGCAAGCACGACATCCTCTGACTCCCCCAGGGCCTCACGAAATTGCGACTTCATGCGTAACCCCAAATCACTTTGACAGGCCCAACATCGAAACAATAGTTGAAATCAAGATTCCACCAAAAGGCAACACCTCTACAGTTCTACATACTGCATCTTGCTGCATGGCATCGTGAATCATGTCGTGTGCGGGGGGTGAACAAAAAGGGAGAAGCTGGATACTGAGAATATTGCTTGACACTGTATAATCCATGCAATGCTGCAGAAAAGTTGAGTAAGACGCTGGTCTAGATTAGTATGGAAAATCGTCCCAATGGAAAAGGTACCCATGGTCTTGGCTAATGGAAAATGTCCCCAGAACTGTTTTAAATGTTTGACGATTTTATTGCGCGCCTGCTGAATTTAGTGCAGCTGCTCTATCTTTCTCAGTGCCAATGACAAAGAATCATGAAAATAACTGAGAATGCCACAGTTCCCTAACAGCCCAAACCCGTTACATTCCCCAAGATCAAAACCATCACCCAAGCAGCTTTTCAAGGCGCGGCACTGGAAAATGGAAATGGTCTGCCTCAATTTTTTTGGGGGGATCCTCCAAATCAAAGATAGCTTTACTGTAGATCTTATATTTCAATCAATGCCATTCCCACAGAACCCTTGGAACGCCAAGGTTTCTAATGAAAAAGAGGGAAGGAATGGGCAAGAAAATTGAAGAATGGAAAGGGAAGGGAAAGAAGGGGCAAGAAAATTCAAGAATGGAACGTGGAAGGGACAGAAGCAGAACGAAAAATAGAGAATGGAAAGGGAAGGGAAAAAGCGGAAAAGAAAAATGAAGAATGGAAAGGAAAGACAAGAAGAAAAGACAGACAAACAAGAGAAAGGCTATACAAGGAAAGGCGAAAAGGAAAGGGAGCAGGAAGACAAGGAAACAGAGGGAGGAAGAACAAAGGAGAAAGGAAATGACAGAGAACATGAAAGGTTGAGAGGACGTTCAAACGAGCAAAAAGGAGCAAGGCTTTCATAGTAGATTCTGTTTCCCTGGTTAAATGGAAAACTCCTTGAAAAATAAATTCAAATTTGAATTCTCCACATCCCCTGAATGATCTTGAAAAAGAATTGAAAGTAGGTTCGCGTGATTTAAATTCGACTGAAGCGTTCCACACCGCCACCTTCAACTGTTGAGGGCACATGGTGGGGGTCCCACACGCAGACTACTCAACATCTAACTGTAGGCACTCACGATGCTGCAAACATTTCATTTACAGGCCTGGGAGGCAGAGCAAGCAGCCCCACTAGCAGCAGAAGAAGAGGGCTTTCTGGTTTGTCTGGCTTCAAATCTCGATTTCTGGCCTTTATGAAAGGCCCGAGCATCCAACCAATCAGCAACCAGCTCTTTATCTGCTTCTGCTGCTTTCGATGGTTTAGAGGTCGGCTTGTCCCCTCGCAAGCAAGCCAAACACAGGCACCACAAACAAAAATGAGCTTTGGAAAGCAGACTCACATGGTTTCCGTGGACACACAGGGCATCAGAAGCACATGAAACTGTTCAACCGTAGGACATATACAGAATCCAGTGGAAATATGGAAATATATTCTATTGCGCTACAGTAGCCAGCTGCACGCACAGCATTTCTACAATATCATTACGCACACAAGCTGACAGCCTTGGTTCTGTTCATGTATTGCTACAGGGGACCTGGCTGCAAAACCTTCTTGAGCTTCTGAAGTGTTTGGCTGGCTTGAGCCACGTCTCCCAGTCCATTTCCTGCATCATCGTTGTCAGTGTCGGCATCGCGCTCCTCATCTGAAACTGGTGGTGTTTCGTCGGCAGCATTCTGCAAATCTCCCGGGGACATGGGAATCCAGTGGCATGGCTCGCAGAACAATTGTTTCATCAAAGCGCGCCATCTCAAAGTGTATGACGGCAGGGCATACTGAATCTCAAGACTCTGGCTCATTCCTGCCATGTAATGTAGCATTTGCTCCTTGGAGTGCAATGTCGGGACCATTCTTGACCCTTCTCGATGGAAACACAGTTCGACCATCTTCTCCTTGTTTGCCACTTCAACTTTCCAACCGAAGCAAGTGAGAGGCTTGAAACGAACAGCAACGAGCAGCCACCCTTGCTCTGCCCGGCCAGAGCGAACCAAGAGGAGAGGGTGGGCTGATTCTGGCGTGATGGTGCTTGAGCCTTTCTCTCTGGATTTTTGGCGAAGGCTCCTGAGAATGTTCATGATCAATCCAGTGGCCAAGCAAAGTCGACTTGTAGGCACTTCATTCCTTGCACTTGTCCAACAAAAGTTCACGTCGCACTTCTGGTAATGGCCAAACACAGATCTACAAGACCCAAATTTGCCATCTTGTCCACAAACCGAGCCAAAGTCTTGCTTCCATGTAGCATCGCATCTCTTCAAAAGCGACTTGTGGCTATAGAGCTTCTCCAGCAAAGCAGCCGCAACAGGATACTCGGTGTCTCCAACACCCTGCAAGCCAATGCCAATGGCCTCTTTCTTGGAAAGGCTTGATCCTTGCCCTGCGGCTGCCGCGCCTGGAGCGGCAGCATTCTCTCGGTTGAGTCTTCGGGCCTTCTCCCTGTACTCCTGGCGCAGCTCCTCCTTGTCCTTGGCCCATGAAATGCCATATACTGGTACATACTCGGATATATATTGTATATATATATATATATATATATTGTATATATATATATATTTAAATATATATATATATATATATATTTATATATATATATATTTAGATTTAAAAATATTTATTCATATATATATATATACGTATATGTATATATAAACAATTATCTACATACCCGCAGATAAACAGCAGACTAAACCTGCTCATCTTTCTCGAGATTGTCGAAAGGGAAATCTTGAAGCACTCTATATTTACTACTGGGAAAACAAAATGCACGTTGCCCTGCACAATGGTTGGTGGCAAAGTGGCCGCCCAGGATTGACTCGCTTCATCCAAAACCCTTTTGCGTCTGCACGCTGGCGTCTCTCCTGGCCAACGTTCCGCAGACTTCTCTTTCTCTTTCCAGAAAAGCGTCCAGCCGTTGAGCCGCTTCTTGGGTTGCTCTTCCGACTCAGCGCCGCCCATCATTGCCTGGGACACGGTTTGCAAAGAATCCAGCGACGGCAAGGGCGCTTCACAAAGTTCATCGACTGATGTTCGTAACCTCTTCAGGCCAGCAATCTGCGGCCCTGTCTGGTGGAAGCTCCTGTCCTCTGCCGTTTGGGCCACCGCAGGGTCATCCATAAGCACAGCCATCGTGTCAGCAGAGCGAATCATTCCCATAGTCGACTGGATCGCTGGTGTCCCAGAAGGAGCAAGGGGGGTCATCAAATTTGGAGGGTCGGTCAGGTACGCAGCACCTAGCTCATGCACTGGTAAGTTCGCTGATCTGATTCTCAACTCCTCAGTGGCCACTGTCGCCAAATGCTGAGCTTTCAGTTCAGACAGAACATGCTTTGCGCAAGCTGCAGCTTCAGTAGATCCCTTTCCTGAATGTTTTAGGGAAATGATTCAATCCAAGTGTTTGTAAAATAGTGATATAGAAATTGATATAGATATGTAGCATGTATGTGCACGTGGTAGGGCTAGGGCCCTGGTGCTTCACTACATTGCCCAATGGGCCTCCACTGAAATTTGCAACAGCACATCATTTTTTCAAGCTGCCTGCCTGCTGAAGAAGCTCTGCATCGGGCGGCACGGGCGAAGTTGTCCTCCACCTCAATGTTCATCACCTTGTTCATGCTGAGGACATCCACCGTTGAATGCAGCTTCCCTTGCGGCAACAGGTCTACAGGGTCTGAAACCATAGCTTGCAGCCGCTCACCACAATAGGGATCCAAACAGCATGGGCTTGCTCGTCGAAACTTTCTGGCAAGGGCCAGTCGTTGTGACCCTGGCATTCTTTCATCCGCAAGCCTAACCAGCGGCCACGGCCACTTTCGGTAAGGGGCATTCAATCGACAATGGATCTCTGCAGCAACTGCGATGAAGGCATAGAATAGCTTCTGCAATGCACCGGAGCACACCACTTCTTTGCGGTCATGGGCACGTGAGTTGAAGCCACTGCCATCCAAACCTCAGACTTTCGAACGAGCAAGCGCTTTTCTCATGTAGTGTTTGACTCGTAGTGGTAGTTTCAATCACAGTTGTTACAGTCACAGAGTAGACACATTCCCCACGTGAACACCGTACAGTACATGCTTGGTTTGGCGGATATCTTGGAAGAAGCCTGCTTGCCACAGCCAAGGCTGCAGCCCAAAGCTAGGAGCAAAAATTCGCTGACATGGAATTGCCTTGCCCCATGACTATCATGTAAAGCTGCCTGTGGCAACATCATGCAAAAACACGAGCCGCTAGAACTACAACCCTCCTACTCCGGAGAAGCAGGAGTCAGGAAGGAAAGGGGGGGCGAAAAGAGCAACACCACAGGCCGAAAAGAGCAACACTAAGGGGAAGACCGAAGTGAAGTAACAGAAACCAGAACCAAACCTGGAAACACCGCTAAGCCCACACCGCCAGACCAAAACGCAAAACAGCAGAGGAGAACGGCCACCAGCGCACGCTAACCACCAACACAAGCACGAAACTGGTTGTTTTAGATGATCACACACTTTTGTATACGCCTAAGAAGAAAAGGTAAATACATGAGGTATATTGTACACTGTTATCAGTGTATCTGTATCAGTAATAAGTAGTAATACTCGCACAAGTGTACGTAGAAGTTTTTAAGTTGCAAGTTTTAAGGAAGAAGAAACTCTAGGAAAGATTAAAAATCAACAATCAACAAAGGACAATAAATAATAACAAATACAGGATTGAAAGCTGGTTTACATTAATTTCTAATGTAGTCAGATGTCAGGAGTCAGAAGTCAGAAGTCGTAAGATGTAAGTCGAAGTTACTGTAAAGGTTAAGATATGATTTCAGTTGGTTTATGTGATCAGCCACGTGGTTAGGCCAAGTGGTTGTGAGTCATGAGTCACGAGTCGGGAGCCATGGGTGGGGCAAAATAGAATGAATTTCTGCACAGCAGGCATCAAGCAAATGTCACTCCAAGCGTGTCTCAGGACCGGGCCATCCATGACAGGACACGCTTGCCATGGTTGCTGGGACAGAAATCCCGCGTAGATCCCCAGCACCTCCACAGCTTTGGACCACTGCGGCGCCACCAGGTTGGTCAGCGGCCGCTCTGACGCCTTTTCTCTGAGCCATGTTCTTTCCTCGTTGCAATACCGTGAAAGCAATCCACCGGAAGTGTACCAATGGTTTTGCACACGTGATTTTATACAAAACAGTATGCAATATACGGCGAATCTGAAATCCAATGACAAAGCCAATCTCAAATACCCCCTTCCTATCCGCCTTTAAAGAAACAGAGACGTTCGGAGCACATTCCTACAGCCACTCTGTGCCATGTTTCAAACCACGTTTTGAAAGAGACCCTGCACCAAGTCAGCCAACAAAAGCAACGCTCCACAATTCTGCCCACCAACACTATGATTTCCACTGCGTACTCTACATTCCACTCCACGCTCTACATTCTCTGGGTTTGCTCCCTAGTGCGAAGTTGAAAATGCAGTGTTGGCTTTTAGTTCACATGCCGGCCATGCGTTTGAATCCTATATGAATCAAACCATCTGCTCCTGAGGCTGATCTACAAGGTGAATTTACAAAATCGTACGGTGCATCATCTTACTCCATGATTATCCAGCTATCGTCCCAACTTGACACAAATCCATGCCAATATGGACGACGGGAGAGCATGACACTAGATTGCATCAACCAGTTGGGTCTGTAGGAAGCTGTAACAAACCACATGTTACGTTTTGCTTAGCATTGAGCCCCAAAATTGCACGAAACTGACTGGAAGCGCTCCAGGCTGAAAAGAATGATCATGTTGTCTCTGTCTAAGGTTTCTTGCGCAAGCCAGATGCAAACCAAGGGTCATGCTGCTGCTTGAAAAGCCAATGCAGAAAAGATTCTGCAG
Source organism: Symbiodinium sp. clade C Y103 (assembly GCA_003297045.1). Classification (NCBI taxonomy): domain Eukaryota; class Dinophyceae; order Suessiales; family Symbiodiniaceae; genus Cladocopium; species Cladocopium sp. clade C. The sequence continues at coordinate 22,529 of BGPT01000578.1, read as the reverse complement.
GTTGGGTCACGCACACGCTGATACAGAGCTCTGCAAGAGTATCGGTATCTAGCAGCCACTGGACAGACTTCAGGGCCCTTGCCCGCAAAATCTTTGGCACTGGCAGGTCTGACGCCAAAAAAGGACTGTCGCCACTGGATTGGGCAACCTCTAAATTTCCTTGAGATCCCTGCAAATCCAAAACAGCTTGACGATATTTTTCACCTAGCTGGGTTCTATTGCAGCCGTACATCCGTTCATACCCTCGTTTCAGGAGACCATGTACTGCCATGGCAAACAAAAACCACCTCGCAGTCTTGCAGCATTTGCACCAACGACTAAGGGCTGGAACGCTGGGTCTAGCACCCAGGACAACATTGAGGAAAACCAGGGTCGCTTTGTGTTTGACTTCTTTTGCGTTTCTGCACAAACAAGCACAACCCAATCGACAATGGTGGATGGGCCGGCCTGTCCTCCAATCCCCATTGAAGAGCAATTTCAGCCAGGAGAGTTTTTCCATCATGGTGCCCTCGGTCAAGTTGGGGTAGCCAGGGAACACCAATCTAAGCACAGCATCTGCATATGCGCGATTTGCCTCTGCGAGCCTTGGACGGCATTCAAGCTGAAGGCAACATGCCAAACTTGACATATTCCTTTCCTCACATGGTATACCAGCACGTGTTTCCACGCATGCTATTGAGCCATAGCTCCTTGAAAAAAGGTGTCGGGTCAGGCCCTGAATCAAGACCAAACAGCATGTCCAGTTTGTAACATGTGAGCTCCAAGCGCCCAGGTGTGTGACAGCAATTCATGTACGTATTGATATACATATGATATAAATAAACATATATATATATATAGATAATATATAAATATATATATATATATAGAAATTTATTATTATTGTATTATTTTAAGTTATATTGTATATTTATTGACAATATGCTGTAGATAAGTAAGATATTACTTTGATATCATTTATGATAACACCACGGTGCTCGCATAGCCAACCTCTTTTGACATGGCTGTTGGTTGCACCCGACAGCGTGACCACAGATGCTCTGTGGCAAATATGCAGATGCTCTGCGACGCCGGCTGGGAAGCTCCCAAGAATTGTTAGCTGGCTATTTTGGCCGAAGTATCTTCAGCCAAAATGGACGCGAGCAATGCATTCAACAGTTGAACATGTGCACCCACCTGCACAAGCACAATACATAATATATTAAATGGAACGTGTGTTTTTATTCTCTTTGCGCTCTCAGTCAGTTCTCTTCACCGCTATCCTGGGCTTTGCCTTGGATGCGTCGCTTATTTTTGCAACCTGCACGACGCAGCCCCATACCAGTTGCGCGAAACAGTGGAGTGGCTGCTCACCCTCCTGCCCAGCAGGTTCCCTAAACCTGCATGACTCCGCCGCAGGAGCCCCCTAAGAATAGGGTGGGTGGGGTCAAAGCAAGACAATGAATGCCAGTTTTGGGTCAACTCCCACTTGAGCTTGGGTCAACTCCTGCTTGAGCCAAAATGGGGGCACTCTTTGTATGGCTTGAATGGTGGAAATATATGGTGCAAAACTCTATGGTGTAAATGTGTAATATCATAATGTCTGGAACCGCATGTCAGTGCAACGCCTGCTTCGTGATGGCTTGCAGAAATTGCAGCACGGTCCCCAAAAAAGGCTAACATAGCAGCCAAACAAGGTTGCAGCCCAGCTGCTGCGGATCGTAGGTGTCAAAAGTGACTTCCATGTTGGAAGAAATCTCGCGGGCCACGTGGGTGATCAGATCAAAGAAAGTGTTTCCTGAATGAAGTACCTTAGCTGCGCAAAACATTTCGTTTACGTGGCACCCACGCCATATCGGCTCCACCGCGTGGTTCGTCTCGTGGGCATTGCATCCATGCCATGTCAGAAGGCCGTTCGACGGACTGCGACTGCCCAGCCAGCTTGCCAGCCTTTGGTTCGCTTTTGCGCCATCGGAAATGAGACTCAATTGGAATATCTTGCAAGCATCAGCCCAGCCTGGATCGCTACGTGGTGATCCGGCCAGGACGTATGGAACGGAATTTCCCACATGATCTCCAAAATTCTATCGGGGGGTATGGATCAGGGGTATGATGCCTGTGTGTCCAGGGTATGGATGCGGACCCTACATTTTGAGCTGCAGCCAAACAAATCCTCTGAGAAGCACAATAAAAGCAGGCTTTTTGTTAGCGAGTAGCTCATGGGGTGCGCAGGCTGGGAGCGAAGAATGCCCATCCAGATGCCTTCGCTCGTTGTAGCTCTCAATGTAGCAGGAGGACAGATCAACTCTGTGTGCCTACGTCACCAAAGGAACCAAAGGACCAAGCTCAGCGATAAGTGATAAGTGATTTTAAATGATGGGCATTCAATATAAAGGCATGCGGCGGCATGATGCTTCTATCTTTCTCGACCACTTGATTCCAAGACCGAGCGCCCAACTTCGCAACACCATTGGCACTTGTCAAGACGGTGGCCCGCTGAACCTCGCTGAACGTTGCGCTGATTTCTCAAAGGCATAACAGACTTGCGCCGAAAAAGAACCACATTGCACTGATCAGGTCAGCGGTTCCTGGCCAAAGCTGTTGCCTACATGAATCAATGTCTTCTGCAAATTGCACAAAGTAAATCGCTGGATTTTACAACATGATACCATGTGTGATTGTTGTGGCTTGTTGCAGCGCAAGATTCCAGCACAGGAAATGCTGCCTTCGAAGCCAGCATGCCCATGTGCACCAACTGCTCCTGCTGCGTCTCATCAAACTCGAGGTGAAGCTTGATGCAGTCATGAAGAGAAGTTTCTGACCCAGGCGGCGCCTGGCAACAACTGGAACACCAGCAAAGCTGGAGGTAAGTGAAATTTTCCAAGTCTCTAGTATCAGGATACTGCATGAGCATTGGTCGCATGGTCGCTGTAATCTGTAATGGTACTCAATGAACCATGAGCTGCGCGGGAGCCATTCAGCTTTGCTGAGCCACCGCCAAAACAAATCAAACCAAAAATGTCATCCAGAACCATGCGCTGCATGACGTAGGCATTTCTGCCAGACCGTGTCAAATCCTTGAGGAAAACCACTTAGCAACGTGGAAAGATCACGACGCAAACCAGTTGTCTACTTTGATCTTTTCTCGCTGAAAGTCTTACTATCCTCTGTGCCAAATTACAAGAGGCTTCTTTTGTGTAGCAAACTTGGCCCCTCCATTCAACTTGCAATACAATGAAGGGTTTGACTTCCCCGTAGGCAAAGGGACTGCATTGGCCTCAAGGAGCATCTTGGCAAATTTCCTTTGGCAGCGAATGAAGATATGCGCAACTGTGCTTCTGGCCTTGGAAAGCCGCAAGCTGCAGGGATGTTGAATCGCATCTCAGACTGGCGGTGCTGCGATACAACCAATCGTATCACATCAGATCATGTGGAAGGTGACTGTGAAAGTATTCTCACAGTTGTAGAGCCCAATGTAACTTGTTCATAGCCTGTAATAAAGCCTCTATTTTTGAAAGGAACACATACCAAGACAATATCTGGAAGATGCTTCTTCGGGCGATCCCCACCAATCAAAGTCTATCTGATCTTGATCTATATGATATGATGTGATTTGAAATGATATTTTCTGACATTTTATCTGGCTTTCAATCTTTCCAAGATGCAAGAAACGAATACCATGCATTGATTTTCACTGCAACGCTGTTGCCTTATAAATTGTGTTTTTTTCATTGGGTCTGCGCGCGCCCCTGCCCAGACTTATTGTAGGGGTAACTGGGCCCAGTAGAAAAAGAAATTAAACTCACGAAAGACAAATATCGACAGCATTGTGCAAAACCAACAGAGTGTGCACGCGTGTCACTGCAGCGCCGGTTCTCTTCTGTTTGCTTGCTTTCGGTTTGGTGTTCTGTCTGAAAACGGGGAATCTACCCGCAATCAAGAGCAACTTGTCTAAAATACATTTTGACGGCGCATCTGACATTCTATCTGACATAAAATTCGTGACAATAACACATTTTCCTTTGAAAGGTGTTTGAGGGATCCAGATTTGAAAAAGGTTTGCAACAAACATAAGTCCTATCCCGCGCCACGCGCGCACCAAAACAAATTCCAGAATAGATTGATGTCCATTTTATTTGAAATTTATGATGTGACATTCTTTCTGGAATTGTGCATTTTCTTCTGAAGTATTTTCTGGCTTTTTATCCGACCCTTTTCCGGGCATTCAAGTAAAGTCTACCAGACTTTTATGGACCATTTATCTGATTGGCTGCCCGAAAGACATATACTGTCGGTGCAAAGCATGGAAACCTAGTTTGCGCGAGCTTGCCACACAGACCCGAATGGATTCAACCACGCACTTCACATGAAAATGTGAATTGTTTCACACAATCAGCTAGCGCGGTTGTCTTAAAACATGATATATATAACAAAATCATCTTTATCATGGGCGTGAATTCTGGACACTAGACTAGAAAATAGACATGGATGTTATCGTTGGCCAACTTGATTGGACTTTAAACAAAATTTCCTTTGAAAGAGGTCCTCAACGCATGAAGGGGGTCATCCTCTGTCTGGTCTGCGCGCGGCGCGCGCGTAAAAGGCTTTGTTTTGAGACCTCCTTGCGTGCGCGCGCGCACGTAGAGCAGACATTTTTTGACCCCTTTCATGTTCATGACCCCTTTCAAGGAAATCTTGTTTTTAGTGCAAGTACAGCACTATATTGAACATATATTCGGACATTTCTATGTGACATGTGATTGTCTGGCATTCTGTCTGACACTTTATCTGACATGCATTCTGACATCCATTGATTTTTGACATTCCTCCGGCTTCCTATCTGATATTTGTTCTGGTTCTGGCACATATTCACGCAGTTTTTCTGCCTGGCTTTTTGTGGCACTCGCATGATGCCGAACTTTCCGTCTGACATTTTATCTGGAATATATATAGGGCTTAAGTCCGGCGAGCCGCAAGGGAGGAGAACGAGGAGAAGAGGAGAAGAGCAGGCCGCCAGAAAATCTAGAGACCCTCGCCTGTCAGGATTTCAGATTCATACGTTCATGCATCGATTTTTTCAAGAATCATAAAATCTAGTCGTACCATTTGAAACAAAAACAAAATATCAAATATCAAAAACTTGCACGACCAAATCGAACCATAAGAATAATGACACATCACGAATCACGAACCTTTAAGCCACACAGATTGATTTAGCACGTCTCATGTAAACACCTGCAACCAACCGACCAACCAACCAACCAACCAAACCAAACCAAACCAAACCAACCCAACCCAACCCAACCCAACCCAACCCAACCCACCAACCAACCAACCAACCAACCAAACAAACCAACCCAACCCAACCCAACCCAACCCCACCAATCAACCAACCAACCAACCAACCAACCAACCAACCAAACCAAACCAAACCAAACCAACCCAACCCAACACAACCCAACCCAACCCAACCCAACCCAACCCAACCCAACCCACCAACCAACCAACCAACCAACCAATCACATGGGGCCCACCGATACATCAGAAACATATATAGAAACATAATATCTTTATACGCACCTGTTGATATCTTATACAGGTTCAAGGTATCGTCAATGTCATTCGCTTATGTTCCCGTTTTGGACACGAGAAATCATGAGAAAAGAGGTGAAAACAAAAATGGTGGCAAACGCAAAGCAACGAGATGCTCTGGATATTTGACCATGGCTTCCTTTCATCCAATAAGCTAAGCTGTTGAGAGAAAAAGCTCCAGGGGCTTTCCGGTACATCTTAGATTTGATGGAGCTTGCAGAAGTGTGGCCAAAAGCCGCCCGCAAAATGGCACGTGGAAGCCATTTCCGATGACTCCCTTTGCCAAACCCACGCAAACTCGTGGCAACGTCTGCCAGCCGCACCGCATGCTCGCTCTCGAACACTCCAAGCATTTTCCTGCGTGGCTGACGCTGGTGCAACCACTGGCATGGGGTGATCTATAGCAAACACATTTTTCTGCGCGCACGCAAGCCTTGAGGACAGCACAGCACAAGTAAGTATCGCATATCAAATATCTCAAGCATCAATTTAAAATTCAACTGCTGATGTGATCTGGCCTTGCCCTGGCAGAAATGGCGGAGGCTTTTTGCACGGCACATTTTTTTTGCTTGCCTCAGTTTGCAGGGATGCCAGGATGCGTGCAGAAAATCATTCAGTCGCAGCTTTCAGATCTCAATGCTAACTAGCTGCACAATCTCGCGAGTCTGGCCGACCACTGCCGTCCACGCATTTGTTCGCAGCAAAGGAACCACAGAAACCATTGCTGGTCAAGTATGTGCTGACCTTCCACCTTTGAATTTGCAATCCATCATCAGTGTGAATCTGTCCTAGGATTCTTTTCATTCCCTTGGAATTCAAACGCCGCTCATCAATCAAACGCAGCTCATGAGCAGTAGGCAAACGCCCCCAAGGATATTTCGAAACCAAACCTGGAGCAAGGAAACAAAATCCCGTACTTTATCATGAACAAGAGCAGTTGTAAGCTGTGAGGGCCATGGCCTGAACAATCAAATGGCGAAGAGGCACTCGGTATAGCGCAAACCTTATAGTTTCAACCCTGGCATCTTATATATGACTCACATGATTCACCCATATGATTTAGTTTGAGTTTTCGTCTTGTTTGAAAAAAACAACATGGCCATTACTCGTTGTTTGCCCAACGCTACAAAAACGTATGATGGTTGAGTCCTGGTATGTCCCTCAGGTGCCAATTCATGAAATATTTTATGATTATATGATCCGCATTGCTGTGAAGTCGCCGTCGCCGTCATCGTCGTCGCCGTCGTGGTGCTTGAGTAGGACGCTTTCTTGCTAATGGTTTAAGAGCTTTATCCAACTTACATAGATGTATGTCAAAGCAAAGCTTGTGTATTGTTAATATAGTTCTTA
>BGPT01000577.1:245404-266953 GCA_003297045.1 Symbiodinium sp. clade C Y103 | reverse complement strand
GCATGCGCCCCACACCCGGCCAATGGTGTGCGAACCGACCAGCAATAATGGGTAGGGCAGGCCACGTACCACACTGGATCTGTTCGTGGGTAGGGCAAAGGAGGCTTGGCGAAACCAACCATGTCACAGAGCACAACCAGAGAGGCACACGGTGTTTGCGGCCCTGAGTCTCATGATGCTATTTCTTGGGCTATTCGTTCTACACGTATCAACATAATTTTCATGTGGTTGAGAAACTCTTTGAAGCTCCTTGGCTCTATATAGTGGGAATTAACCAAAGGTCTTGCCTGCAAAAGTGCATAATATTGCCATTGCGGAATCCATTGTACCACCAATACAGAAAAGGTGGCGACAGTATAGTGTTGTCATCTTTACTCGGACACATGGCAACATCGCATGTAAAAAGAATCAATAGGCTGACAAGCGCCCAACAGCCAACAAGAGGCCGCTGCGGCCACANTTTACTCGGACACATGGCAACATCGCATGTAAAAAGAATCAATAGGCTGACAAGCGCCCAACAGCCAACAAGAGGCCGCTGCGGCCACAGTACAAAACAGGGCAGCAGACATATTCTCTCAAAAACCCAGCAACATCTGCTATGTCTGGCCTCCCCTCACAACATGCCAGCCAGGAAACCTGGAAACCCCCAGCGAGCANAAGGGTTTATCCAACCAAGTTAACGCCGCTACGCGGCGTAGATCTGGTGCACCCAGCATGCGCCCCACACCCGGCCAATGGTGTGCGAACGGACCAGCAGCAATGGCTGAAGCTGGCGAATCAGCCAGCTTGACTCTGGATCAGATCGTGGGTAGGGCAAGGGAGCTTGGCGGAACCAAACCACCATGTCACAGAGCACAACCAATTCCTGACCCAGGTCACGAATTTCTGGCTGATCCCATCCAAATACCTGGGTAAGCCAACCCTGCCGCGTTCCTTGAAGCCGCTGTTGATGAATCATCACTACTAGATCCATTGACTGTAGATTTCGTTGCATTTGGGTCTGATCTCACAATGTTTGGGTCCTACACACGTTGGTGATTGTTGGTGTGCTTGTACGTAACGGATCCAAAATGCCTCACGTTGCAAAGCTGTAATGTTAGGATCGCGCCGAAGTACTAACAAATTTATATATGCCTGTGTTCCTGCAAAGGCCTTTGTGGGTTGAAATGTGGTGGTTGCTTAGCATTAAGCTTTTCAAAAATTTACCTTTATAAGCAAACAAACATGAAGAAGTGCAACGAGGTCAAATATTTTTTTGCGGCAAATTTGGAAAAGCCGCCTTGCCGACCCGAAAAAAAAAGTGTTGCAACAGTTCGCTCTACATTGCCCCATGCTTCCATGTGCTTCCCCTAATATCACCGGTTCTTGAAATGTCGACATTCTTGATTTTCTTGGGGGGGTTATCATGGTGATATTTTTGATGTTTTGTGAGGACTGCGACCTTTTTGATATTCGGCGGGGGCAACCTTTTTATATTCTGCAGGGACGACATTTTCGATATTCTGCGGGGACGATGCTTTGGACTAAAACATCACCCTTTGGAACCATTTGCAAAGACAATCTGCGTCATGGATTTTGTGTTTGAAATCGTTTTCCTCAAAGGACGACATTTTGGACCAAAAGGTCACTCTTTGGGATAATCTGCGGAATGCTCTGCGGCCAGGATTTGCAAAAAAAAACTGCAGAATATCCCCAGGGACGACCTTTTGGACCAAAAGGTCACCCTTTTGAGCTTGCCAAATTTCCATCAAAATCCATGACCCAGATTGTCTCAATCAATTTACTAGCTGATTGGCAGATTGTCTTTTGAGAATTTGAACATACCAAATCCACAACCCAAATTACTTTAAGCAAATCATCCCGCAAAATCGCGAAGTACCTCTACCACATCCGCCCAGATAGCCGGCTCAAAACCATTCACACCCACCTGGCTCCCAGATGGATACTCCAGAACTTTCGAAGAACATATTACTTTACAACACGTTTTGTCAAGTGCAGAATGCCTGAAAGCATCAAACTAAATCCCAGATGGCAATTTCATGCAACTTCTAGACAGGGACAATTTCTTAATCGGACCTAGATTTCAATCAAAACAACAATATCAAACTGGTCCACAATTTGGATAAGATAACAAGGTGCAATACATTGAATATCAACATAATTTCCAGTCCAAATTTATCCAAAATATCCCAAACGCCCCTAAGTTACCAAACCAATCCGATTATTTTATTTCATTTGCCGAAAGAAGAACCTAAATGTGCAGACCCAAATGCAACGAAATCCTTTTCACTATTCATGTCAACCCCTGATGAATTTAAACCATGGTTGAAAAAACATTAGGGGGACAATCCTCCAATAGTCATTTCATCTAGTACTATGATTATTAACATTAGACTATTATTACCCTCTGGTAAACTAACATAGCTATTGAAAATGGATGAAAATGGCCCAGTCGAAATAGTGGATTTTCCCATTAATAGCATGGTGATTTTCCATAGTTATGTAAACGTTTACCAGAGGGTAACATCATTAATAGCCCATTTATAGATGACTGTCCCAGCTAGAAACCTCCATTTAAAGAGGATTTCCAATAGCAAACTGTTAGTTTGCCTAGTTATAAGTTGGTTTTCCTAAATCCCATGAATACTATAGTTATATCTACTATAAACCATCATATACCCTCTAGTAAACTAACATAGCTATTGAAAATGGACCATAGAAATAGTGGATTTTCCCATTAAAAGTTGTGATTTTCCATAGCTATGTAAACGTTTACCAGAGGGTAAACCATAGTTATTGGAGTAACATCATCATCAAAAGGATCTCTGCCACCTCAACCCACCTGCCCGCGGTGCCCTCCACGCCTTCACCACGGATTGCCCTGTGCCCTCGGAGGCGCCTGGCAGGGAGGCAGAGCTCTGCTTGGCCAGGCGTAGCTCACGCCACTCCTGCGTGACCTCGCCTGGGGATGGGAAAACCCACGAAAAATGCCGGGAAACCCATGGGAAAACCATGGGAAAAATCAGGGATTTATATGGATTTATGGAAAAACATGGATTTATGGCAAGAAGACAGTAAAACAAGATGGATCAACATGGATTCGGGGTGGAGAAATGGTGTATGTGTGTGTGTGTGTCATCGAGATGAAGCAAGCAAATCAATGGCAAATTGGGTCCTAAACTAGCAGAAAGATGGTGGATGTGTAGGGATGACTTGTTCTTTCAGCAGATGGAGGTATTAGGAACATTTGGCCGGGAAAAAAGTGGACCTATTGGGAAAAAGCGAGATTTCGCCAAGTTGGGTAATGGTGTCTTACCACGGCGGATGTACGAAGATTTCCAAACATTAGGGATTGACCTCCCAAATGAATGATGGAAAACGCTGAAAGAGTGATGTTTGAATGAGAAAACATGTAGAAATATTCGAATGAATTAGCCATGCGACAGTGGGAAAGATTCTTGTGTTGTTGGAGATTGATCCAGAGGGATTGATCAAAAGGAATGGTTGCTTAAGCTAGCAGAAAGAGGAATCTAATCCACCACAATTGGAAAGACAGAGATGGGAAACGACTACTTCAAACATTGTTTTGTTTAAGGTTTTTTAAAGCAAAAATGGGCTTCGAAATATGTGAACCAAGGAGAATGGTTTCTTGAAGACCATGGGGATCAAATTATGACTGGTTGGTGATTCTAAGTTGATGTGCAATCGGAGACATTCTTTCCAGAACAAGGGACGCATGAGGATTTCACGTCAAAAAATCTCGGTGTTTCTAGGTAAATCTGTGAAACATCTTCACTTCGGCATCAGATAAGAAAATTGACTGGGCCCGCCTGAAGCTTCTCCAATCCAATATCCTCAACTCAGGAGGTAGGGCCCAGGGTTTGACCCACTGGATGCGTTAGAATTTTCCACGTTGAAAACACATGTTTCAACACGTTTCGGCAACAAATTTAGACATCCTGAAGAGTGTGGAATCCAAAAGATTCTGGCTGAATTATGAATACCCTCTGGTAAACGTTTACATAACTATGGAAAATCACCATGCTATTAATGGGAAAATCCACTATTTCGACTGGGCCATTTTCAATAGCAAACTGTTAGGCAATACCAGAAGGTAACACTTCACCAACCTGAAAAGTTCGGCCCAGTGGGATACCTGAACCCGAATCCTTACCCGAATTGCCATTCTTCCAGTGACGTAAAGCGAAGTGAGGTCGTTCTCACTTCTCCAGACATATTCTATCTATCTATCGATCGATCGATCTATCTATCGATCGATCTATCTATCTATCTATCTATCTATCTATCTATCTATCTATATATATATTTGCCCGTGATCCCATTATAACTATAACTTCCTATGCTATGTCCCATATATATCCCATTGTATCTCCACTACATGGGTATGGGCTGGGTCAAAATGAGATAGCCCTACAAGCTTGGATGGTTAATACAAACCATTAACCCTATGGTAAATTAACATAGACCCTGGCAGATAGGGGTTGGAAGATGAGTATCCTCTTAAAAATAGATATTTTCAGGGTCGAACTGTTAATTTACCAGGGGGTAATCCTAAAATTGTGTGTTCCCATAAGGCTTCAATGTTCATTCTTGCCAAGGTCCTGGTTTGAAACCATGAGGCCTTCAAGGGGATGACACCACGTATTAAAGGGATCTGAAGAATCGGAATTGAGAATGTTTCATATTAGGAAGATGGGATTCAGTGGCTGATTAAGGCCTTTTTCCAGATTTGTTTCTAAAGACTTCAGACCCAGGGGATGGCACGATTTTGTCGAAAAGCTGGGTTGGTTTCTAATACAGATGATCCGTTTGTGTGGAATTTGCGATGGGATATTCGAAGATGCCATCAAAACTCAAAAACTCTATAGGGTCTAGTGGGTATTTGACACAATTGTATTCTTTTTTTAACAACCCCTCCTAGGGAATGGTTTTTTTTTCAGTGCGTGTGAACAAGCACCTCAAATTTTTCCGAAGAAATCAGTCAGGTTCACAATCCCCCAGTTCGATTAATGGCTTAAAAAGGGATGTTACCCTCTGCTTAGTCAACATAGCTATGGTTTTGATGGCCCATGGAAATAGATGAGAAAAATGATGGTTTACCTACAACAATGGTGGATTTGGGATGTGAAAAATTCAAAGAAAGACTATTCTCTGCATAGATTGGCGTCCAACCTTGAGTCCTACGTTTGTTGAGCGAACTCTTGGGGATGATACCCCTCCCAAGGTGGTGCTCCGTTAACTAGTTCGACAGATCCACCATAAACTCTAGTTCTGCTAGTGATAAAAATGTTATAAGCCAACCAAACGAACTGGGCCACTACAGTCTAATCATCATGTATATTTGTCGGTTTATAAATCCCATTCCTGTGATACAATCTTTAGCTTACCTGTAGCTTAGCCTAAAGTTCCTCTTGGACGGATTTTGGTTTTCCGCTATATCTTCTTCTTGCGGATTTTGTTTTTGCTGCCCTACCCCCCACCTCCCCACCTCCCCACCTCCCCACCCATACCATAGCCTAATATACCATAGTCTAGTATAGTCTCGTCTAGTCAGTCTAGTCTAAGATGCTCAGCACACAATCTTTGACCTTCCTTGCGTCATCCTCGTCTAGGCCGTCATCATCCTCACATCATCACCTTCCTCATCATCATCATCATCATCATCATCATCATCATCCGCTTCTGTTCCGTTCGTTCATCCTCCTTGCCCCTCTGCTCTCCGTCTTGTCTTTCATTCCTCCACCTCGCCCTTGGGATGCAGCATTTTTTCCACGTTTTTTTCTTCCACGGTTTACTGCCCGTTCCAGTCAGAAGTACGTTCTAACCTGCCGCTTTTGCGCCCCAGACTTTTCATCAGCACCTGCAGTGCCTGCGCTTCCTCTGCACTCACGGCCTTCTCCGCATGCACTCTCACAGCCCTGCCGCTTGGATCTGCCAAGTATAATGTGGCTCCATACAGTGTCATTTCGTCAAGTCTCTTTCCATCTGCATCTTCCAGGACGACGTCCTCATCACCTTCATCTTCACAGTTTTTACACGCACGCTCTTTTACACCAAGCGCTTTTTGCACAAACCAACTTTTGCACCAACCAGCTTTTATACAAACCGACTTTTACACAAACTCGCTTTTACACACATCACCTTTTACACTACCCCGCACTTACACCAACCAGTTTTTACACAAACCAGTTTCTACCCAAACCTGGCTTTACCCGAACCTCCTTTTGCACTAACAAAATTTTACAGCCTCACACTAGTCTCCTGTAAGGTTGGCTCTTCATCCCACAGGAATACCGGCAAAAAGCCTGGTGGGCCGGCGGAATGCCGAAGGCTGTTAAATATAGTTATATCCCCGATCAACTCTATTAATTTGGTTGGTTATTACTATTGTAGTTAGAACAACAAAAACACTATGATTCATTCACAACACATTCGATATAACTCTAGTTTGCAAACACTAAGCCGTTTTTAGAACATAGTAATGTAGTTTATATATGTTCATATCATGTAATTTATAATATATATATATATATACAACTATATATATATATATTTACACCCCCCAAGAAACCCCAGTCACGTGTTCGAGCTTCCATCCTGCTCCGAGGCATCGTGTCGCGACACCACGGCCCAACCGAACTCCGATTCCTCCGCCGCCACCATGGTGCCTGGGGTGTGCAGGACCTGGGGTGAAAACCTGTGGGTTTCTATAGTTTCTTCTGTGGCAAGTGGAAAACCATCTGTCAATCAGGAAGATAAATGGGATTTTTTACGAAAAATGGGGAACATAAGCTATCAATGTGTTTTTTAGAATGGGGATAGAATGAGAAAATATTTGAAGGTTAGCGATGGGGATGGAATGCGGATATACAAAATTATGTGAGGGAAAAAATGAATGTAAGCGTGGCAATAACCTCCACGAGTTAGGATATACCATGCTATACCCTGGAACAATGGCTATGTATCCTCTATATATATACATACATACATATATGGAACTGCATCCCAAAGGAAAAGATCAGAAACACCAAGACCATACAAGACCATCCAAGACCTAAGTTGATCACTTCGAGTTGGGTAAGATCATTTTTTTTACAAAGATCGCAATGGGTTGGGTTTCATGGTTTAATCTCCAACAGCTCTTGGCCCAAAGAGCCTACCTTTGTCTTAATACAATGCATGGAGGCTCAACTAAGCATCCACACACTAAAAAGATTCTACGTCAAGTCATGAAATTGAGGGATAACAAATCTTGGGGGCCCTGGGGGACTCGACAAACTATGGAACAGCGTTTCTCAGGCATAACTCCATTTCAAGACCTTCCCAAATGCCAAAGCATCCGAACCCTGGCAACCCTTCTGTTCAGATCAAAATAGCTGGGATGTATGGATGTTCCTCATGTTCACCCTCAAAAACAAGATGCAGCCCACGAACCCGAATGCAATCACGTTAAACACTTGTGCAGGGCAAACTATTGCAACAGTCTTGTACATTCGTCCCCGGTGTCCCTGCCATTGTAGACTGCAGAGTGTGGATTGGGGGGGTGTGGAGTGTGAAGTGTGAAGTGTGGAGTGTGGAGTGTAGAGTGTGAAGAGCGCAGTGTAGAGTGTGGAGCGTGGAGTGAAGCGTGTGGAGTGTAAAGTGTGGAGCGTAAAGTGTGGAGCATGGAGTATATAAAGTGTGGAGTGTGGAGTGTAGAGTGTGGGGTGTAAAGCGTGGAGTGTAAAGTGTGGAATGTAGAGTTTGGAGAGTGGAGAGCAAGAGTGCGAAGTGTATATAATGTGTGGAGTGTAAAGTGTGGAGTGTAGGGTGTGGAGAGTGGGGAGTTGGAAGTGGAGTGCAAAGTGTGGAGTGGAGAGTGTGCAGAGTGGAGCGTAAAGTGTGGAGTGTAAAGTGTGGAGTGTAGAGTGTGGAGTGTCAAGTGTGGAGTGTAGGGTGTGGAGTGCAAAGTGTGAAGTGTATAGAGTGTGGAAAGTGGAGTGTAAAGCGTGGAAAGTGTGGAAAGTGTGGAATGTGTGGAAAGTGTGGAAAGTGTGGAGCAGGGAGCGGGGTGGGTTGCAACTGCACCAAATACCGCGCCTGCCTCGCAAAATGACATTCCACACACGACGGATCTGCGCCAAATGCTGCGCCTACCACGCAAAATGAACTGTCACAATGTTCCACGCCCGCCACACGATTTGCACTTTGTCACCACTTGACGCAGCCCTGACAATGCGATTCACAAAAAACCTGCAACACGACACGCCTAAAGTATTGCGCCTGCCACGAAAAATGAACGTGAAGGTCTCCAAAGTGCTGTGCCGGCCACGAAAAATGCAACTCATCTTTTGAAAACCACGCAAAAGTATTGCGCCTGCCACACAAAACGACTTTCGACACGGTCTGCAACACGCTGGGATGTCACAAAGTGCCACCCCTGCCACGGGAAACAAAGATGCGACACGTTTGAAACATTCAAAAATGACCCCTTTTGCAGCTTTCCCCAGTGGCACGGCCATAGCGACCTACCGCGAACACTTGCGAACGGTTGCGGACGGTTGCGAACGGTTGCGCGACGTCTGGCGAACACACCCTCAACCCCCAAACCCCCAGAGTGGAACGGGAACCCTTGCTACGCATTCGGGAAAAATGTAAAATCTATGAAACTCAAAATGCTATTAACATGTGGTTATGAGTCAAAACCGTGGGACCCTAGGTACGACCGTAGATGGACGATGAAATCAAACCCCTGCGGTATTGTTGTCGCCCCCGCCTCCCCAAATTTCAATGTTGTGTTCGGGTTGCGCGCTTGGAGCTGGTGGACAAAAAAACAAACCCTGAACGAAGAGGAAACTATGTAGAGTTTTGTTCGGCATTGAAATCTGGGGCGTGGGGTTTTCCTTGGTAGACGTTTGAGGGTTTGATTTTTTGTCCATCTATATACTGGAGTACCGTAAGATAGCTGCTTCATGGATGTCAACTCCCCAGTCATATAACAATAGGTCTGACACCCATCCCCTAGATTCGGAGGCGTCCTAAAATGGGGGTACCCCCAAATCATCCAAGTTATGGACGACCATGACGTAGTATTGAAACCTATGGTGACTTGGAGATCCCCCATGACGTAAGAAACCCCCAGATAGGTCTGAATCCTATGCTCCGCCCCCCCCCCCGCCTGGCATGCTCTGATATTCCTTGCACACGCCCACGCGTCCCGGATCCTCTGGGTCAATCACCTCCTCCACGGGCGTATACGTGAGGCGCGTGATGGTCCAACCAATATGAAAAATGATGAACATCAATTATCTTCATCGTTTTCACCAAAAAAGAAAAAAGGATCGAAAATCAATCTTCAGGCTGCAAACCACATTTTATCTATCATTTATGTCTGAGCCAACCTATCAAACGAAACCATACCAATTGCACCGCTACTTTTTTGATCTTTTTTGCAGATCATTCAAACTCATCCGAAAATCATCCAAACTCATCCGAAAAAAAAACGCACCTCGGGTCCAAACAAATTGAAGAACCGCCGCCGCACACGCCGCCGCCGCGCCACACCCAGCACCGCCGCCGCGCCGCACGGCGCCGCCAAGGACGACCGTGACGACTGCGACGCCCCGTGGCGGAGACCCGATGCCGCGGAGACTGCGGAGATCGCGGGAGCAGGCGCCGCTGGGGCCACGGGGGATGCCAAGGGAGCCAGGAAGGCCATGGCAGCAGCTTCCATGGTGAGAAAAGCTATGGAAATCCCATGGAAAATGGAGATCTGCATGGGAATCCTCAACCATGAGTTGGGAGATCCACTTTTTGAAACTGAAATTGGGGGAACTTGGTATTGCTGGAGGAACAGAAAAGGAGAAAAGACAATCATACGAAGGAGGGACTGAGGTTGTGAGGCATGTGGTGATGTCTCCTGTTGTGAAGCAACCGCAAAGATCAAATAATGGGCTTGAACCCTTGGAAACTTGTTACAGACCTACAAATGGGGTCCCAAAGACCGAAACCAAGCGTTAAGAAGGTAAGTTGAAGAAACCGAATATTTGGCCGAAATGATTATTTCCAGTCACATGGCGTTTTTCCCAGGCCTGCCGAGAGCAGAAAACAACTTGGAAAAAGCAGATCTCAGTGGTTCGACATGCTCTCAACCATCAGCCTTTCGGTGAAATTCAAGGCATTTCAGGGCTTCAGATTCAGAGATCATGTGTATATACATACATATACATAATATATATATATATACATGTGTATACATATATATATATATATATCTAGATAGATATTGTTATATATGATACATCTGATGTGTGATTATCGAGTGTATCTATATATAATATATACAGCATGTATGTCTATTACTCAAAGCTGCGATTGAACCAAACCAAAGCAGCGGGCCAGCGTTCGTCGACATTCGGACCACTACCTTTGGGGTCTTGATTCAGAACATTGTGGAAGTCCATGGTTGTTGACCTGGTCCTATGAGATGTGTGCAGCAATTATTTGATCTATATAAGATGTGGATCATTTCATCAGTTTTCCCTGGGTCTTGGAGTGAAAGTGACAAAATGCACATCATTCTCAGAACAAACCACGCTCAGATCACCAAAATGAGAACGACAAAAAAAAAACAGAGGCTCCAGTTGCTTTTGAAAGCCAACATCCTCGACAAAAAAACATCGTTGTAGAAAGCCAAATAAGAAACCGGATCCATTTGGGGACGATTTATACAATCCATTCATGGTCATTAGGCATGGTGGGTAATTGCCTTTACCACATCTGGCCTGCCAAAAATCTAGGGAAACCCAAATCCAGCCTTGGGAGGGAACCCCCCGTCGCGGCTGTCGCATTTTCTGGGGGAGTTTGCACGGCAAGAATCAGCCTAAAGGGTGTTGTATGATATGATATTGTATATATATATACATAAAACTATATATTATTATATATATATATATAATTATATATATATATGATTTTATACGTATATGATTTTATACGTATATGTGTACATACCTATGTCTGTAGATATGCATATTTACATGTTATATTTACCTGGACCAATTTCCGATATTATGTTTGTGTGTAGTAAATCATATACCATAGATCAATCTATACATACATGCCATGTACATATAGCTTTAAAAGCAACAGGTTGTGTGTGATCACAACGAAATCATCCGTTCTCCCCGCTGGCTCCGCACCTTGCTTTCTTCTCCGGTTCATCCACCGAAGTCCCCTCAGGTGGCGGGGGGCCAATGGGATCCACTCCCCATCGGATGGAATGCCAGAGGAAATTTCATAGTCAGAATGTCAGAATATGTGTAGGATGTGAATATGTTCATCTTCAGAAATGTTGTTAGATACAAGTCATATAAAATGTCAGAACATGTGTCAAACAGAACGCCAGACAGAATGTCAAATAAAATGGCAGAACATTTTTCAGATACAATGTCAAGGAAAATGTCAGAACATTTGTCAGATAATATGTCAAATAAAGATATTCGAACACTTCTCAGATAGAATGTCAAGGAAAATGTCAGACAGAGACATAGAATGTCAGAATATGTGTCAAATAAAATGTCAGATGACATGGATATGTAAGACAGAATTCCGGAATAAGTCTCAGATAGAATGTAAGAATGATAGTGTCAGAATGTATGCTAGATAGAAGATATAGAAGCCCAAATGAAAGTGCCAGAAAGAATACAGTATCAGATAAAATGTCACACAGAATGTCAGAATATGTGTCAGATGGTGAGGATCAGTCGCAGTAATGTGACTATGAATGCTGAATTTATTCGATGTGCAATTCTTGGCTTGAAAAACTATTCAAAAACAAAGATCTGCGGCTGATCTGCGGGACATCCTCAATATCCAGAAATCAGGGGTGTGTGAGTTCCAAAGTGTTTGGCTGCTTGGAGGGATTGAATAGTAGGGTGATCAACACTCCCTTCCAAACTTCCCCCTGATATCAAGTACCCACCGATACATCCTGGTGTAGTATTGGATGTAAGTTTCCGGCCCATATCATGCGTATTTTATACTAGGGGATGGGAGTAGTACGAGTCATAGTCATATGTCTGTTCACGAATGGTGGATTTTCCCGCAAGTTGTGACAATTTTGAAAGGGGAACCAATCATTGGATTGGGTTGAGGGAAAATTTACAGGAAACCTCTATATTTCATGGTAAAATCCATGGTTTCCTGTAGATTTTCCCTTAAACCAATCCAATGAACCAATGGTTTGCTGGTCAAATCCCCATCATTGATGGTTAAGTCTCTGGTAATTTAACAGTTTGCTATTGAAAATGGCCATAGAAATAGTGGATTTTCCCATTAAAAATTGTGATTTTCCATAGTTATGTAACAGTTTACCAGAAGGTAAGTCACCATTTTCATGGTCAAATCTCCATCGTTTCGCCCTCCCTGCCTGCAGATCCTCCGCTGGACTTTGCCTCCGGAGAAACAAAAAGCATCTGTTTCTCCCAGGACGTGCGTCGAATCGTTGGAGAAAGTTGAAAGCATCGATTGGATTGGTTTAAGGGAAAATCTATAGGAAACCACGGTTTTTACCATCAAATATAGAGGTTTCCTGTAAAAAATTCCCATTAGCCAATCCAATGAAAGCATTGTCATGGGTTTTTTGTTGTATCATATGATAACACAATGTTATATCATACTAATATACTACCCACGGCAGTAAACTTGTATGCCGATACAATAAATAGTATGCCTAATAGTCTATTTAATCAAACAATGTGATAATATGTGATAATATATCTACCCTCTGGTTATGACTAACATAGCCATGGAAAATCCCCCGAACTCAATGGAGGTTTCTAGCTGGGAAAATCATCCCGAATTCACCCCGGATGTGCTGCTAGAAACCTCGTGGATCCTCGTGGTATGTCTCAGGTAATTTCAGCTAAAACCCCTGATTTGGATTGATTTGGATCATATGATCACTGATCTCAAAACAAAGACCTGCAAACTGACTGGTCGCTCCAATGGAAATGAAACCTCCAAATACATAACGTGTTCCAATTCCAATGAAGAAAGCGCTCCAACTCTTCAGTTCTGCTGCAGAAAAATCGCCACGACCCCCAACGTAGTTTCACCTGCTCGTTCCGAGGCCCAGATTCGGCTTGGCCCGCACCTGGCGATGGGTTGTTTTGGTGGAGCGCCATCAGCAAAAGAGAGTGATCAACAGACCTGACGACTGGTTCTGAAAGTCATATTTTAACCCCCGTGAAAAATATGTGAAAGTCATTCTTGGAGAAGACTATCCTATTTCTTTGGTTGAAAGAACAAAACCATCAAGCAGATGAAGGCTCAAACACCAAGTCCACAACGGATTTCATCAGCATGGTGCAGCGCTTATTTGCAGCAAAAGAATCGGGATCTGAATTTGGACAACAAAATGATGTATTTGAGATAGATTTAGGATGGAGATACCCTCTGGTAAACTAACATAGCTATTGAAAATGGCCATTTAACTAGTTGATTATCCCATTAAAAATTGTGATTTTCCATAGTTATGTTGGCTTACCAGAGAGTACTGAGATTTGACAAACAACCAAGTCGAGTTATATATATTGAGCAACCAATATACCGCGCGGTTTGTATCAAGTGACCGGACAACAATGACTTTACAATCTGCGAAAAGGATCGTAAAAAATGCGACCATCCAATTGAAGACCTGATCAGGGTGTGTATATATATATATACATATGTATATATACATAATATATATATATATATATACATATGTGTGTGTGTCCCAACCAAGTAAACTTTGAACTAGAACAAGCCTCTCAATGGCTTAGAACGAAAATCGAAAGGAAACCCCTGGTGTGTTTATCCAAATGTATCCAAGATGCATCCAAATATATCCAAGTATAAGAAGAGGTGCTGGACGTTAAACTTGGCTGGTAGATATCAACGATTTCCAATGGGAACACCTTAAAGATGATACAGATGTGCGTGAAACCCAGACCATCCCAAACAAATGTAAACAGCAACGGGGATCATCGCATTGACAATGTTCAATCAGTCTATTAGATTCGATGTATTTCTGCCACCTGCAATTTGTCTCATCAAGTCGCGTTCAATGGACGAAATCAAAATCAGAAACCCGGGCTTCCAGCCCCAAATTTCTCGGCTTTTCCTGCTGATCTTCCCAGCAAAATCCTTCATATGGGAAAACATATTCAATATTGATCAATATTGGCCATCTAATCCCCGTTCCAAGATGATTGAATGATGTTAAACCACCTTTTTGTTCATGTTTAACTCATCAGGCAATAGCTGGCATGACCCATATCCATGTCTATTGGTATAAGCCTATATATTAATATAATCATCGATAGTTGTGTGTAAAAAATATAAGTTTAATATACATGTATGAGTATCTTGTATAAATCATATGCACAATATAAAACAATACATGCATGAACATACATGTATACATAGATTCTGTGTATATATATATATACATTATATATACATATATATATATATATATTCATTCCTGATTTCCTTTGGGAAGCACCAACCTTCTCAAACATGGCTTTTCTGTGGAAAAGGACACCGCCCAACAAACTGCTTCTCGCATTGGATCTCGCACCGATTGGATCTCGCCATTCGACTTCAAGACACTCCTGCAGATGAAAATCATGGGATGAGTATCTCAAAAAATAGTGGGATTAATATGTGAACTAATGATGATTATGGACTAGTAGTGGATGATTTTATTGTTTTCTTTGGACGATTATCTATCAATAATACATCATTGAAAAAATGATCCCGATACTCCATTCGTAATGGGATGATGATCATCCATTATTGGGATAATACGAATCTATAATCATCCAAATCATAATAACAAGCCATCATCATCAGAGGTACAGTATAGATCATCTTCATCAAATTAATCATAGTCATCCAAATCTATACTTGGGATGATTTTCTGGGACTACCCTGGCACCCAAAGAGGTCATTTCTTTGGAAAAACGTGTTGCAAACTGGAAGCCATGGCTAGAGCGGCTTGTGAGAAATGATCTACATTGATCTACCCATTCAAAAGGGTGATCTTTACAGGACATATCCATATTAATACAAACTACATCTATATTTTATATGTATATCTTTACCGAATATGAAACACTCTCCCAAAACGATGCTTTAGTATAAAATATACCGGGCGTGAAACACAAACTTGGGAATCCATGGGAATCCCATAGGTACAGCTCGACAAAATAATGAATGTAGCAATATAATACATGTCCAAAATTGCTGAGGCTGAGGTATGGATCATAGGTATGGATCGTGTCCTCTAAAGGGCTCTGAGTCATGTGTATGGATCATGGGGTATGGATCGCCTGTGGGTCCGGGGTATGGATATGGACCTGACATTTTGAGCCACAACCATATTTGGAACATCTTGGAACCATTGAGCGGGTGCTTGATCTTTGGGTCTTGAGGGGATGGCATTGATCACCATTTCTTTGGGTTGAAAACTTTTGATTCCGGTGGTCCGATGGAAAAAATGACCCAAACTATCTGTCATGTCTTGAAAGACCATCCGAAGAAAATCACTCCTTCGTAACTGGGTTTAGTTCACTCAGTTTTTTCATGGGAAATGTATTCCTGTTGTAACAGGAGTTTATCGACCCGATCCTCAATGATTTGAGCAACACTTGGTTGTGTCTGGAAATGGGTTATACCTCAAGAATGGTTATTTAGTATTATGTAATAGGAAAAATATGGAAAAATGACGATAACCCAATCGATTGAGGGGTAGGGGTAGCATATTTCAAACAAGCCCACTTGAGCCTCTTCCCAATGAGCCGCATGATTCGCGAGTCTTGCACCTGTTTCGTTGTCCAGTTTCAAGGGGTTATTTAAAGAAGGCCCCCCTGTTTGATGGTAATGTTCATGGGGGAAATGCAGATTATCCTATGATTACAACTATTCCATTGTAGCAGGGAAAATGATGATATTAAGCAATAGTGGATGGAAAGGGTTTTCCGCAAATGTTCAGGAAACCTGAGAATTTGCGGTCAGAAACCAACAATTGATACCAGCTTCCACCATTCAAGGATTCTTCAGCCAACCAGATACGGGTACGTACTTCAAGCAAACACAACATTGGGAGTTGACCCCATAAAATGACTAGAAACTGCCAGCACATGTAGAATTGCATGTACCCAACAAAATCCAACCTTGTTGGCAGGGTGCCATTCGGGGGGTTGTTAACCATTCAACTTGTTTGGCTGGGGGCTCTTGTCCAGGGCAACAGAAGGCCCTTTTTTTGACACAAGGACCAGGTTTACCGATCCGTTTCAAGAGCCGGTTTTTGTTTGCGGTTCTGAATCCAGATTTGGGTTTGTCTGAAAATAGTGTATCTCTAAATCCATTGGTTAATCCTCATTTTTATCCCCATTAAATTGCTATAATTCGGGGTATACCCTAATTATTTTCAGACAAACCCATTTCACGGGCTCAAAACTTGCAAACGTGCATGCCCAGTGTCAGATTCTCATCAACTGATAGCGTAATAATTGTGAAAAATACCCTCAATACGCCAAGCGACTACCGTGGTAAACCCAATAATAAACAATCCCCAAACTAAAATTGAATGGATATCAATAAGTGCCACAAACCATCCCAAATGGTAGGTTTATGGCATTGGGTTTCCCACGTTAGAGCCAATATGTTCAGTTTCACCAGTGCTTTGGGCGGGTACCCTGGCTGCCAGTGGCATCTGAGGCTCCAGTGTGCATTGATCTGGCCACAACAATGCTTTTATCATCACCAACATCATAACCATCGACAACAGAATCGACATCAACATATATCAACATGATCAATATCATATACATATATCAGGTTATTTGTTACATAGCTATGGTATAGATGGCCCATTCATAGATGGTAAACATGGTGATTTTCCATAGCTACAATCGTCCCCTGCCTGGAGCACGGGGTTGTTCCGGAGGCCTCGGAACTGCAGTTGTTCGATGGAAAAACGCAGGAGTTTCATGGTTTCGATGATGACAATAATATCAATGGATTGGTTAAAGGGAAAATTTACAGGAAACCCCTATATTTCATGGGAAAATCAATGGTTTCCTGTAGATTTTCCCTTAAACCAATCCAATGATAATAAGAAAAACAAGAATTTTAGATCATCATTCTGAAGCTACAGACCACAAGAAAAGGTGTTTACATGTCATGCCATCCCCCAATCAGTCGGGGCGACAATCAGTCGGGATATATTTTGTGGTCGGGAATATGGATACCCATGGCTCCGAACGGCGACAGCTCCTAACCGGCAGATAGTTAGGCCCCACACTTTGATGACTGTGTATGTGGTAAAGCAAAAAAAAGATGGAGGAGGAGGATGATGATGATGGTGATGATGGTGATGATGGTGGTGATGGTGATGGTGATGGTGATGATGATAACTGTGAATAATGATTGTCATGATGATCATTATCAAATATTAACAATAACTATTATTAATAATTCTTACTTGACAACATCGTTTCTTGTCATGTAGTTATATAATAAGAAAATGTAATGATAATAATGAAAGTAATATGGATATGTTGTGGATATCTTGTGAATATTAATTGTTCCACGGTGACCCCATGTTTTGATGAGATAGGGAGTGTGTGTGTGTGTGTGCGTGTGTCTGTGGGAACCGCCAATATGTTGTCACTAGTTTCGTGGGAATTTACTATCTAGTTGGATTTATTAAGAGGGGGGTCCTGAAGAGGTGAATATAGAAGTGTTTTTATCTCCCCCACCCCCATGCGTAGTAGCCGTTTTTTGACACAAAAATGTTTAGACAATCAGAGAATTGTAAATGGTATCTCCGTCTCTTCCCATACTTGTAAATTGGTAAGTTGTTTCATGGCTCAACATTGATGTCCAACCCCAGACTTGTATTTACTATGGTTAATTGGCTTCCTAAGATTTCATCACAATGGCACACACACACACACACATCACTTAGTCTTAGTCAAGGCTGTATTCATCCCAAGTTCCTTCAAGCTGGTGCCCCCTGTGACATGTTTGTTGGTTTAGATATGTTTAGATTCACCCCATGGTCATACCACCATACAATTACATCCTCCATAAATCCAAACGAGCCACGAGAGAGGAGGGTGAAGGGAACTCCCTCACCCCCATCTGTCGGGGTCGTGGAGCCTGGTGAAATGACGACTTCGAGTCGTGCATCCGACGGTCGAATAGTTGAAGGATGATTCGTATGTCTAGTGACTAGTGGTTAGGAATTCTTCCCATACTTGACTATTCTGTCACCAGTGTTCACGAGTGGCTCGTAATTCTTTCATAGATCATCTAACAGGGTTTGTCTGAAGGTTTCTTAAAGATCTGATTTGGATGATTTAGGGGTGCCCACATGACTTTGGAAACTTTCATATTATGTATATATATATATATACAGTATATACAATGTATATTGCATTCGTTTAACAAGGTAAGGGGGAGATATATCATTCGTGACATAGCCTCCCTCTAAATAGCTATCATCCATCCTTTATACATTTAGTTGGATATACCCCATGGACAAATCGACTCGAAAACATGACCCAATTGGGCTTCACAGCTTCACCAGGGGGCCTCAAACATGCCATCTGCGGTGCATCAGTGCATCCCAGGATTCCTTGTACAAGGTGTACATCTACTATATGAACGTATATATATATATATAGGCATTACATGGGATTCTGTAGCTATATTAGTAGCTTCTATGCAGATATGTGCAGCACATACGACCATGCACCTCCAAGTATCCGCCCCATTGAGTTTCATAGGTAAGGATATGAAGCATGGCTCCCAACAGTTTCCGCAAACTCAGAAAAACAACCAATGAGTTTGCGAACCTCATTTTTTCAGCCCCTGCAATAATGAAACAGGCTTGACATCCAAACTGTAGCAATCTTCTCCAGAAAACCTAGAGCAATACTCAATGGATTGGTCTAAGGTACAATCGAAGCCAGAAACCATTGCTTTGAAAGTAATCATAGGGGGTCCTGCAAATCTTCCCTTCAACCAGTTCTGGGAAATACATCATGACAGGACGGGATAGCGCGCAACCATTTGGTTTGGCTCTTCAGCCTTTTGACTGGCACAGATTATTAACAAGATTTTATATTGGTGGTCCACTGAAAGATATGCCAATCCGAAATGTGATCAACATGCCGAATTCGGGCTCGAGGACCAAGAATGTGCAATAGATCTACCCAAATTCGGAGAAAGTATGGAGATCATCTCGGGTGGCAACTAAGGATCAAACTGAAAAATGTTTCCTGCATCTAGGCGTTTATCCCAGAAGAACCTAGAAATCGTATGAGTCGCTGACAATATTACCAATATTAAAGGCTGATGGATATGGGGCTCCCACTTGGGGAGGGTCCGAACACAAGGCTTCTTTCCCGATCAATCTGATGAGTTCACTACTCACTTGATTTTGCCCAAAAATCGGAAAATCCACCCAAAATGTGGTAATCTATCAATAAAAAACACACAGAAAACCTTCATCCTTTTTGCGTGGTCCCGCCTGACACCGAGGCCCCTGGGCATCGAGGCTGACCTGCCTGGGAGAAATTCAGCGTAGAACGGGATTTGTTTTTTATCGCTGAAGTGAGAGAGTTAGAACGGATAGTTGGTATCGGATACTTCGTATATTGTATGGTTTGCTTGTGGAATAATTATAGAAGATAGAATAATGAGTTTATCACGTCGGAATTTAATATCTCGTCGGATCTGCAGAGGTTCCTACAAGCTGGCCCCCCCCCGGTTCTGTTTGTTTGTTTATAAACCCCATAATACTATAGTCTATGGTCTATAGTCTATAGTTGTATCCTCACCCAAACGTTAATCAAGGCAACATGTGCCTCCACGTAGCTATCGTTTGGGGTACCACCTGTATGGTGTGTTTGGGGGATGATAATGGGATGATATTGTGGATATATCTTTTAAAAAACTGCACAAGTTACTATACTATACTATACTATACTATACTATACTATACTATACTATACTATACTGTACTGTACTATACTGTACTGTACTGTACTGTACTATTACTATTATTATTACTATTACTATTACTATTACTATTACTATTACTATTACTATTACTATTACTATTACTATTACTATTACTATTACTATTATTATTACTATTACTATTACTATTACTATACTATACTATACTATACTATACTCTTTAGCTAGTGCCCCAGTTACTTACCCAACTTGGTTTGTTTGCCTCGGCTTTACGATTATGATATATCGAAAAAGTTCATGAGGTGAAACTAAACCAACAAACAGAACTGGGAGGCATCACCCAAGAAAAACCTTGAAACTTCCACATTTTGAGGTTTGAAACTGCGAGAAGAAATGGCTTTGAAAACTGGAAACTGAGGCTCTTTCACAGGTTCCATGTCCAGGTGTTTGTTTTCTTGATCTTTGGTGTAATTTGGCACGCAGCCAACATTTAGGAGGTTAAAATCATCTACGGACAACTCCAACTGCTGTGCTTACCCGACCCTATATTCCTTGAACAAACTTGGGCTCTCCCAGATATCGGGTTGAATCACTATTACCACAATCATTCGCAAAGCTCATTCACCGATATTGGACGATAATTTGAGTAGAATTCACCAAGCTGAAATAAGGTCCAGTTGAATAGGAACCGCTACAACCATGGCTTGCCGTCTGCAGTCGCAAGAACTTCCTCCTCCGGAATCAGGTCTCTTGGTGCTCCATCAGGGTCTTGAGATTCCATGCGATCTTTCAGGGTCTTGAGTCAGGGTTCTGAAGTGGCAGTGTATCGCGCAAACATTCTGGAAACCCGAAGTTCCATAATCCCACTACAATAACATATTAGAAATAAATATCATCTCATACTGGTTGGTTAGTAAATATTCCTGTTATGGGTTGATTAAAATAATCACAAAAAAAAACAAGTGGTCCTCCATAATTCCACAATTATCAACCAACCATCATTCGTCAATGACATTCTCAATCATTCTCATATTAGATGATGGTAGTTATAACCAATCCCCTCTTTCATAACCAATCAACAATCGCAGTTGTCAGTGATCTCCTCCTATTTTTCAGAGTTCACCAAGTGGACCCCCCTAATGAGAACAGGAAGACCAAGTACTTGGAGGATCATCACACGAATCATCACTAGTTAACTTAAGAACCGAGTATGATAAATGGGAGAACCATGGATAACCCCCATCGAATCCCTATCTTTCATAGCTCAACATACCTCCATTCTTTCTCGTGTCCAAGACACTCCCGCAGGTGGCTGCACCACCGGGTAGCCTGCCACCTACCCGTGCTGAAGATTTCACCAAGATAAATTGGATATTAAATGATGTTAATCCATCAAAAATGGTAATACCCTCTGGTCGAAGGAAGTTTAGAAGTGAAACTTCCGACAATATGGACAGTTGAAAAGCAGAGGTGAGAAAAGTCAGAAGTGAGAAGATCAGAGAT
>BGPT01000577.1:234707-245369 GCA_003297045.1 Symbiodinium sp. clade C Y103 | reverse complement strand
CTTTTTGACGATTTGATGATGATTCGATGTCGAAAAAGTGCACGCCGTTGTGGCGCCAAGCACATTTGGAAGTCAAAAGTGTCAAAAACTGCGGGTTTTCAGCAAATTTTGAGATGTCAGTTAACTAACTGAACTAACAACTTAACAACTTAACCACTTAACAATTGAACAACTTGACAACTTAACAACTTAACAACTTAACAACTTGACAACTTAACCACTTAACAACTTAACAACTTAGTTAGTTTGTCAGTTAGTTAGTCAGTGAGTCAGTCAGTTAGTCAGTCAATTAGTCAGTTACTCAGTTAGTCAGTTAGTCAGTTAGTTAGTTTGTTANAGTCAGTGAGTCAGTCAGTTAGTCAGTCAATTAGTCAGTTACTCAGTTAGTCAGTTAGTCAGTTAGTTAGTTTGTTAGTCAGCTAGTCAGTTACTCAGTGAGTCAGTTCGTCAGTTAGTTAGTTAGTTAGTTAGTTTGTTTGTTTGTTTGTTTGTTAGTTTGTTAGTTAGTTAGTTAGTGAGTTAGTTAGTCAATTAGTTAGTTAGTTAGTTAGTTAGTTAGTTCGTTGGTTAGTTAGTTAGTTAGTTAGTGAGTTAGTTAGTGAGTGAGTGAGTGAGTTAGTTAGTTAGTCAGTTAGTCAGTTAATCACTTAGTCAGTTAGTCAGTTAGTCAGTTAGTCAGTTAGTTGGTTAGTCAGTGAGTCAGTGAGTCAGTTAGTCAGTTAGTCAGTTAGTCAGTTTGTCAGTTAGTCAGTTAGTCAGTTAGTCAGTTAGTCAGTTAGTCAGTTAGTCAGTTAGTTAGTTAGTTAGTTAGTCAGTCAGTCAGTTAGTCAGTTAGTTAGGCAGGCAGATAGATAGACAGATAGATACGCCGACGCTCCAACCACCTTCTGATCCATCAGTGGATCTGCTCTGCCATCCATGACTCACAACAACGAACCTCTCCTATAGGTTTCCTATTCTGAAACTTCCGCCACCGCCTTGTGCGGTNTCTGCTCTGCCATCCATGACTCACAACAACGAACCTCTCCTATAGGTTTCCTATTCTGAAACTTCCGCCACCGCCTTGTGCGGTACTACTGGTAATCACACATGGCAATTGACAATCCCCTATTAATGGAGGTTTTAATGGGAAAATCATCTATAAACGATGGATTGTCCATTGCTATGTTTGATTACTGGAGGGTATGTCCAGCAAAAAAAGGTGATTTTACAAAAATGGAGATTCATAGACTCAGATTTCATGTGTGACGGGCAAGTTAGTTTATTTGCCTAGGCGAACTGTTGGAGTTATGGTAGACATTCATTGAGCTAGTTAGATCGGCGAACGTTCGGATGACACGCAAGAGTTAATCTGTTGGTCATGAAATGGACGGTTCCCAAAGACGAAAATCATCATGTTCTGAGGCCTGATCGAATTATGAGGTCGCTTTAAAACGATCTAAAATCCATGACATATTCACCTAGGAAGTAGGTTTACTCTTGGGGAGTACGTGTTGACAAGTATACCAACACCGTAGACTCAAAAGGGGAACTTGGCGTTAAAAAGGGGCGGCCAAATACATGGCGAAACATCGATGAACAGAACTGACATTTGGAGTAGTGATCCACATTTCTTTCTGACACAAAGATATACAGTAGTTCGACAAATCTCTCGTTTGGGAAATCTGAAGAATCAACCAAAAATCGAGATATACAGCAACTTGACAGATCTCCCCGTTTGGGAAATCAAGATGAAGATGAGTCAAACAACTCTACATTTGGAAGACCACGTGGAGACTTAGCTGCAATCCTGAGTCGGCGCTGATTGAATCCTTACAACACATGAAAGCCTCTCTCGGAATGAGAAAAGACGCAAAAGCACAATACATCACAAGAAATCATAAGAATTCCCACAAGATCAACATCTCTCAAAAATGGAGGTTCCCTAAGTCATGGGGGTACCTTCAAATCATCCACTTCAATAGGATTTTCCATTATAAACCATCCAGCTATTGGGGTACCCCATTTATGGAAACCTCCAAATTGCTGCCTGCGTCGCTGATGGCCGGGCTTCCAAGTGGAGACCTCTTCAGGTGCGAGAACCAGTGGGTAACAACCCTGATTCTTATGCAGTGATGTTTGGACAAAACGCCTACTCGCATGTATATGAATGTGGAATATTATGTGCATACATGTATCTGTATCTGTATCTGTGTATCTATATATATATATACATATCATATTTGTATATACGCACATGTGTAGGGGTGATCAGATCATGAGCAAATTCTTCATACTAACTGGGATTATATATATATATGCATACATGTCGGTTATAAGCCTATGAACTTCTTGCTCTGGCCCCTGCGTGTTCCATAATCAATTGTGGTTCCCCTATATTTCCCTATATTTTGCACCCCCGTGCTAAGATTGCGAGTTCTATAAATATGTTTCAGGGGTCACTGCAAGACAACCTACATACAATTAACTTCCGCATGTCCTGAAAAGTATGCCAACACGCCGCTGCATAAAAAACACAAAGCCCCAGCCCCAAAGCTGAGTGAACTAGTAACTACACTTTTGTCACCCCCTTGCGGTTGGTATTGTAGAAGATTGTATTGTATAGTATGTAAATGTTGGGGGTATGTAGATATGTGCAAGTAGCAACACTCTACGGACATGCTAGGAGCCTGACACCCACAATAACAATTATGTAACAGGACCCGACAGAATCATAGAACAGGCAAATATGGATTGTCAAATAGTCCAATTTTAAATAGTCCAAAATGGGAGAACGAACTGCCAAATGAGGATCGCAAAACTACAAGTGTTTTCCCCTACTGTTGCCATTCTATGTGTTTGTTCTATACTTATGTCGGGCCTGTACACCGTTTCGCCAAAAATCAATCACCAACAAGAAGAAACTGGTTATCTCGGCTCTAGTATAGTAATGGATTTATTTTGGGCCCAATATGGTCTGTCTGAACAGAGTGTACCCCGTTCTGTGGTTTGTAATAATTTCCCCATTCAAATTGCCATACATTGGGTATGTATATACATATATCCCATTTTCGGACACAGACAAATATATCAATTCGGTGATCTATCGGTTGTATAGCCATTATATTCCGAATGCAGTATATCCCCGTGATAATCGACAAATCCTCAATGATACAGGTAAGACCCGAATAATCCATCTTTGGATGTATCTCTATGATATGGCCAGCCGTTGTATCCAAAATATATATAGTATCCCATTTAATTCCATCATATATGTGTATATTATATATATATATATATGTATGCTGGCTTATAACAGTTCACCCTGCCTTCCATCTGCGAACCTGAGGCAGACCTGGCCGATCTGCGGATATTGAGATCTTGAGTCAAACAAAATGGTGGATTCTGGTGATTTACCCTCTGGTAAACATAGCTATTGAAAATGGTCCATTTGGAGGTTTCCTAAAATAGGGTTACCCCCAAATCATCCATTTTAATAGGATGTTCCATTATAAACCATCCATTTTTGGGTACCCCCCCATTTTAGGAAACCCCCATTTGTAGTTGGTTTTACTATTAAAATTCCGATTTTCCATAGCTATGTCAGCTATGTTAGTTTACCAGAGGCCAAATTGATTTACTGGCATTTAAAAAAGAAACTGAAACAAACATAGGGGAAATTTTGGTGATTTCACCGAATGTTCAGCAATAATTGGTGAGGGGCATCAAGCACCAAAGATGCGGAGTTGTAGCGCCTCCAGGGACCAACGGGAACAGTTGGAGGGTGCCATCTTGCACTAGATGGGCCCCAATTCAAAGACAAAACTCACCGAACAAATTCAAAAAACCACTCGACACGAATCCACTATCAATATGATCCCGAAAATACAAGTAAGAAACTGAAAACAAAGAAACAAAAAAAAAACATACCATTGCATTCACGTCTCCATTCTTCCTTTGAAGAAATCCCTGAAACCAAAAGCAAATCCCATTCCGGAATCGAGACAACCCCCCAAAGAAAATCCTGGCCACATGTCATCATGGTCTGGGACAAACCCCTCAAGTGTTGCTGGTTTCCTGATGTCTTCATCCCCATGTTTGGCTGATTCTACAGGCTCAGGAATTGTGTTTTAGTAGAGTAATCCCATCCCCCGTTCATGTTGTATAAAGACCCCCCCAGAAACCATGCTTTTGAATAGGGGAGAAAAACGCGAATGTGACTGGGACCAAAGAATGATGCTCTACCTCCGACCAAGGTAACCCCATTTCTTGAGCTGGTTCATATCCCATGAATACCCAATGGTTATAAAATGTCCACTTTATAAAACTACCAAAAAAAGAGGTGATCGATACCCCTTGAATTCGCACGATACAGTGGATGGAAGAAATCCTGCACCAGTTGATAGGTGCTTTATACCATTATTTACAGGGTTTCAACCATCCAAGGTGGTGCAGGATTTCTTCCATCCACAGTATCTCCATGTCCGTTGCCAATATAGCCATATGTATGATGTATACATATATATATATATAGAGTTGTCCTAAAATGGGGGTACCCCAAATCATCCAAGTCATGGATGACCATGACTTAGTATTGTTTTTCCCATGGTGACGACTGGGGATCCCCCAGAACTTCAGGAATCCCCATATGATTTCCATGTTTCAACCACTATCAACCATTAATCACCATGATAAATCATTATTAACCCACTATTATCTATTATTCCATCATCATCATCATCATCATCATCATCATCATCAGCATCATCATAATCATCATATATCATATCATCATCATAATCATCATATATCATATCATATCACATCACATCACATCACATCACATCACATCATATCATATCATATCATATTATATATATATACATATAACTTCGTATTGAAGCCCGTGGTGACTTGAGGATCCCATGCTGGACTGCACCTTCCCATGCTGGGATCCTCAGCCTGGCCATCACTTGTTGACGAGGGCGCTGGCTGTGAGGGGAAGCACCACCAAAGATGAAGATGTCAGCAATCTAAACCTGAAAAATGATGAAAAATTCATGAGAATTGATGAGAAATGGTCAAATAATGATAAAAATTAAAAAACATTGATGAAAATGAGGATTGCTTCTAAGATTTCAGCCATGCTCCACTAAAATAATGGTGAATACCCTTTGGAAGTCAACCATGGTTGGCTGGAAAAAAAAACCTTCGGTTCGATGGTTTTCGAGATTCACAGATTTCCCAGCCAGCCATGTTTGATTGCTAGAGGGCTTGTTGTTTTGTTGGTCATATATCCCATAATATCCAAAAAAAAACAATTATTCATGTTGATTAAATCCGCATGAAATCACCATCTTTTTTGGAGGGTACTATGACCAAACCAATTGTTGTCAAACCCAATGACTTGACCCGTCTCTACATTTGTTGTGCTTGGACTGAGCGATCCAATCAATTCAAACTCCATTGACTTTGGTAGTTTAAACTCTGTTCCGGAAGTGAGTTCTAAAAAAACAACTAGGATGCCAGTATAATCCCAGAAATCATCTTGGTCTTTATACATATATATATATATGATTTTATCCACATGATATCTCCATGTTAGTCTTCAAACTCCTTGTTATTCTGTCGGTTCAACAACTCCATGTTGACCCCAGTGCCTCCGGTCGAAGTCTCCTTCGCTTCTCTTCCTCCCAGGCAGCTGATGATTCACCAGTGGATGCAATAGGGACCCTATGACTTCAGGATTGGAGTGGCAAAACCGTTGGGGCTTCAGCCATGAAGAAATGGAAGTGAACTGACAGAACTGAGGAATGTGAACGTTGTCGTCTCAGCAACAGGCCTCAAATCGAAATGTCTTTTCGACTCACTGCGGGTAGCCAAGTTCAGTTACTTCAGATCGCGAGGTGCGTCTCTTCCAAGGATTTACCCTCTGGTGAATTCATACACATTCCTTGGATGTGCATCTCACTAAGTGTTGTGTAACCCATCAAACCAACTGGAGATACTCAATATATGTACATATATATATAGCTGCGGTACTTCATTTGGATATAACCAACTGACCAACTGGGATGCAACGCTAAGTATGGTTGATTAACCCAGCATGAACGTACTGTAACGTATACCGAATTTTGTATATATAGCTATTTTTCCGAACGGGAAACGCCACCCATGGATTTCACCCATTTCACCATGTCTGTGTATTCATATTTGCCATGGGGGCAACATGAACTCGCATTTTCACGGATGTTCATGTCCCTCTTGGGGGTGCAGGACTGAGGTTTGTTACGTTTATGGGTGTAACCATGGTTATAAACTCTCATCAGTTGGGACATAACCCCTATAATAGACTGAGGTTCTACATCCACTGAGTTCACAACTAGTTCACTGCACTGTCGCAGCACATCTCCAAAATCATAGCTTTTAACCCATCCCCTTTCATAGCTTTAACATGAAAATGTCACAGTCTTTACAATGTGGGGGCCGCCCGTTCGAGTTCGCTAAGTTGGTTATTTACAACTCCAATTTCACTATGGTATTGTAATTATGGTTTATGGTAGATATAACTATAGTATTCATGGGGTGAAACTAAACCAACTCATAACTAGCGGGCCTCACCTTGTACAAAAAAAACACCGCAATTTGCGTCACCTTAGGACCCCGCTGGTGCCCGCCTCTTCCTGGACTTTGCGATTCGGCCCCGTGGGCCCTGGACCTCACCGACCAGAGGGGGGGTGGCGTTATAATAAGGGTACTTTAATTGGATTGGTTTAATGGTTTAAGGGGAAAAGTTACAGGAAACCTCTATATTTGACGGGGAAAACCATGGTTTCCGCTTTCGATTTTCCCTTCAACCAATCCAGTGATACTTAATAGTAAGAATGGAAAATGTATATATATATATAACAATCTAGATAGTGACAATAGTAAGAATGATAATGACAATAACGATGGTGATGATGATTATGGTAATAGCTAAATGATGATAATAAATAATAGCTAAGAGTGATAACAATGATAATCATATATAATAGTAATTGAATGGTGATAATCATCATCATCATCATCATCATCATCATCATCATAATTGTTCATCATAGAATCACTATAGTGATAATAATAAGAATGATGATAATAATGATGACAATACTACTAATAGTGGTAGTGATGACGAAATGATGACGATACGATCATTTCTAATACACATAGTGATACTATAGCTCATAGACATTATGCATGATTATAGTAACAAATGATAATGAAAATCGTCATAATAATATAATGGTGATATGCAATATTATAATACGGCAATGATAATGACAAGGATAATGAAATAGTAATGATAGTAATAACAACAATAAGGATAATGAGGATGACAAGGTTTGATATGGTCACATCAAGTGGGATTTAAAATGCCACTGTATGGTATGCCATTTGGGAAAAAAGAATCTGGCTTTGAATTAAGCAGTGTTCAGAAGCTTCTGTCATTCCACGTCTGATAGTGAATTCGGTCAAAAAGACCGGGATTCCCAGTTCCATGGATTCTGATCATCCCCAATACATAAAGGGTACCCTCTGGTAAACTAACATAACTATGGAAAATCACCATTTTTGATGGGAAAATCCACTATAAATGGCCATTTTCAATAGCTATGTTAGTTTACCAGAAATTAGGAGCCCATCCCAGCGAACCACCAAGCAGTTTACCCTCTGGTTATTTAGACAGTTTGCTAT
The DNA here is from genome assembly GCA_003297045.1 of Symbiodinium sp. clade C Y103. Taxonomy (NCBI): domain Eukaryota; class Dinophyceae; order Suessiales; family Symbiodiniaceae; genus Cladocopium; species Cladocopium sp. clade C. The sequence continues at coordinate 237,653 of BGPT01000577.1, read as the reverse complement.
GGAAAATCAGAATCACCATGTTTTTATGAACGTAAAATCAGCACAAATCAACTATCTCAATGGGCCATTTTCCTCCATTTGCCTATGTTGAATGACTAGAGGGTATATGTCATATCCATATTTCTATTGGGCTCTGTACATCATCATAATAAATAGCCTCATTTTTGCTGATGAATTCGCTCTTTTGGCGTCCAACGGACAACTTTCTTTGATGAAAATGGGGTTGGCCCCAGCCACTGGGCTGGTGATGTTCCCAGTTATTGATAATGAGTAATTTAATTACCAATGTTTGGTTATTGATGCTATATCGTGCTATATCAGAAGTTGAATACACCTCCCTATTCCCTTACCTCATGTTCAATGGGTATAAACGCATATGTATACTGTATATTCCCCGTTTAGCGACCTGATTGAACCCACAGGACCGGCTTTGTAGGAACATATGGTACAAAAGAGAACTCCATGGTTGATCATCAATTCTCTTTGATGGCCAATTTAAAAATAATGGCACATCAATTCCCCATGTTCAGAGAAAGCAGCATGTCATATGAAGTTGCGAGACTATCCTATATGGTATACGCCCCCATTATATTACCATCATCTCCCAACTATGGTTAGTTATCTCCCCATGTTGCTTTATAGAACCCTTATCATATAACCCCCACAAATCACCATAAACACGTTGAAACATATCCCATATCATACCCTCTGGCAAGTAAACATAGACCCTGAAAATCGCCAATGTTTAGTGTAAACTAATCTTCCAACCCCTATCTGCCAGGGTCTATGTGAATTTACCAGAGGGTACCCCCCAATGATACCCCTAATATCCCCCGAGGCTATGATTCTCCTATACACAACTGTGAAACCGCCAACCAGTGGTATACATGGGCTATATCCCCATTTAGTGATGGATACATCCCATTCATTCACTCCCATCAAACAATTATATATATATATATCATCCATGATTTTGTTTGTCCGTTCACCTCCAATTGACGTCCATTAAACCATGAATTTATGCACAAACTATAGCTTGTGCGGGTGAAAAATAACAAAGAAGATATCATTTCTGGAACTTCCTAGCGAACTCACATTGCATTGCTTTCTTTTACCCTGCGCTGCATTTGCGCCGCTTCTGTCGCGCATCGTTGGCGCCACGCTCCAGCAAGCGCATCAAAGCCATGTTCCCTGACGCGACACGCGACGGATCGCAGACTCGGAACTGAAAATGCCCAACCAAACTGATGGTTTCACGTGCAAAAATGGCAAGTTCAGCAGCAAAAATGGTGGGTTTCACTGGTTTGAAGACAACAAAAAAATTGTGGCATGAATAACTGGCAGAAACTGGTTCAAACTGGTCAGACCCTTTGATCTCTATATACAGTAATTCCTATTCTTTCCAAGCGATTTCTGTTCTGATCAGATTTTAAATCTTTAGTTCCCATTCATTTTCTGTATTCCATGCAGACTTAAGGTGGTTGTGGGTCAAAACCTGGTGCCATAGGTACCCTAAAATAGCTGGTTAATAGATGTCTATTCCCCCCGCCATAATATGGTAATTTCCTAGGAAACTTGACCCATATCCAGATATTCCCAGTTCCATGTATCCAGATCAACGGTATCATCAGTTCTTACATTCGTGGTTCAACCCAAAGTCTTGGTGCAGTTGCCTTTCGCGCGGGTGAAAACGCTGCATTTTGAGGTTCCCGAACTATGCCCAAAGAATCAGGCAACATCCAAAAACCTGCAGAAACCCTTCAATTTCCCCATGTTTCATAGACCAAGGAACTGACAAGCAAGAACAAACCTCCCAAAGATTCCTTGCGTTCCTGTAATCCCCAGAAACCAATGGATGACCACCAACTGATCAATTCATCACCAATTCAATTGCGGCTGGTATGTTTACCGGTAATCAAACGTGGCTTGCTGGAAAATCCACCATTTATAGATAAATTTCCCAGCTAGAAACCTCCATTTATCGAGGATTTCCCAGCTAGCCACGTTTGATTACCGGAGGCTAATAGCACTGTATCATCCTCTTCAGTAGAATCAATATGTACGGCACACATGGAGGTTTTCGCCCAGTTGCTGTTGTCATGTTGGATTCCTGCATGGTACCCTCCGGTAGTCAAACTTCTGAAAGCAATTGGAAATCCATGAGAAATGGAGGCTTTCATGGGTAAAATCATCTATAAACGATGTATTTTCCATTGCCAGGTTTGATTACCGGAAGGTATCCCATAAAATCCAATTAGAAATTGGGATTGTCCAGCCCTTGATTTTAAACCAGAGCGTATATCCCGTTGTTCATGGATTAAAATCCTATGAAGAATCCTATGGAAAACCCCAATGTTCATGGATTATTATTACCACTTATTTCCAAATTTTGCCAGAAACTCTTTCTTAATCATGATTCATCATCATTAACCACCATCAAATCCCCATTGATCGATGATTTTTCCCAGTGGTTCCCTCCCTCCAAAACATCCCGCCTGTGCGAACAGCCAAGTGCATGGCACTGAAGCCTCCCTTGGTCTTTTTGTCCTGGGCCCAAATAATGTGTACATGATGTACGTATAGATGTACGTATATATATATATATATATATACGCACAAGACGCATGGTTCGCCGTCGGCAAACCATGATTGAGAGTCGAAATGAAGTTCAAAATCAAGCTGTCACAGTCNGTCGTGCAACCAGGACTGCATTTCAGGTTTGAAGCAATCGCGCGGTGCCATTTTTAGGACACCTGAAGAGAGGTCCCGGCGAAATTCTGCCATGGCCTCCACCACAATCACCAAGCCAGGTTTCCTGTGCAAGGCAGCTGCGGCCAACACTTCGATGTAACAACATCTTCAACGTAACAACATCTTGAGCGTAGAAACGACGTTAAAAAATCTTGAAAGTAATGACATTTGTGACATCAAAACATCTTCAACGTA